>CAJNOI010000113.1:88770-99359 GCA_905250115.1 Adineta steineri
AAAGTGACTATAATCAATATCGAAATTGATTCACAACTATTAGAGCTATTTAAATGATAATATGTCTTCCATGAAGCTAAGATCTGTCTTTATTTATGTTCTGCTTGAACTAATACTAATCAAAATCATGTATCAACTATCTTGATACTCCTGACTGCAATGAAATTAAATATAACGTATGAACCATTCGATGATGAATTGAAACTTTAACTTATTCTCTATTCTTATTAAATGCTTGTTGCATATTGAAGACATATAACATGACGTTTACTAAATGATTTATTCACATTTAAATACGAATCTCTCACAATATTAACAATGTATAATCTTATGACAAAATAATTATTGATTGTGATACTTGAGAAAATATTATATAAATAATAGTATTAATACGATAGCCTTTTAAATATTTATTAAAAGATTTCAAAATAAAAAATAGTTTATAGTTTACGATAATAGATAAGTTCACCTGCTTCACCTTCTGCGTGTCCTTCACTAGGAACAAAAAGAGTAACAATTAAGATTTGTTGACCTTTCCATGTAGTAAGTGTCATTGTTGGATTAGCAAATGCTTGACTTCCTCCATCTGTAATAACATTTACTGGGTCAGCATTGCCTGTTTGTGGATCAAATATGAATGTGCGCCAAGTTCCAAAATCATTTGGTGCATATTGTCCTTCCATGGCGGTAAATTGATAACTGTCGAAGTTGGAAATAGTATCTCGATCACCAATATTACCTTTTACACCAAAATGAAGTAATGCATTGTCAACATTTGGTTGTTTTCGAAATTGAGTCCATAAACCAAAGTTTTTTAAAGTGCCTCGAGCTTGACGATCAACAACACAATTATCATAGAAGTGAAAACCAACATCAATATTATCAAGTGTTGGTTGACCATAGATACTTGGAGTACCTTCAGCACAAGTAGATAATGTACGTGGAACAGAATAGTTTCTGCTAGGTATACCAGCTTGTAAATCAGACCATGTTGGATAAAAAGCAAATCGTAAATGATTCTTTGGTTCTTGCTCCCATGCAACAATATAACCATGGGGTTGATCACTAGGTACAGCAATTGTAGGTTGTGAACCAAAATAAGCTAATTCACGTAACCATGTCCAGTTTAAAAGATCGTCTGATATAGCTAAATTAACTCGTGGTACTTCATTGATATATGTATGGTAAACACCAATAAATTGTTCACTATCAGTGCGTTTAATAATTTTGACACAATCCATTGTATTTCCAAGATGATCACGTGAACCATATCGACGTCCATCGGCTCCACGTACATCTGCAATTAGTCCTATAAGTCTATGTCTTGCTACATCTGATGGAGATTGTGCGTGGGTAAGACTTGAAATACCAGCAATGAGAAGAAAAATTAAGGTCCGCATTTTGAATACTCGAATAGAGTAGCATAATACACTCAAAAACACGTATAAAAAGGACAAAAACTAATAGCAGGTGTGTTATTTTCTCATAAAAGATTTTATCGATAAATATCAATAAAAACAAAGTGCAGTGCTAAAAGAAACACGTAATCAATATGAAATTGTGATAAAGTATTAATCTTTTATTATAAGCAAACAAGTCCTATCAGGGCACTGCATGGAAACTAATATCCAATTCGATCGGATTGGACGATATCTTTTTTTTTTGAAATGTTTCATGGAATGAGATGGGTTACATTGACTTATGGAACGAAATAGTTTTTTTAATAGGCTGCAAATATTTACTTGAAGTAACAAATGATCATTTGATGATGAATCCAAACTTTAACTTATTCTGCTTTCTTGTTATAATATGACGTTTACTAAAAGATTTATACACATTTAAATGCCAATCTCTTACAATATTAACAATGTATAATTTTATGATAAAATAATTATTGATTGTGATAGTTGAAAAAACATTATATAAATAATACTATTAATAAGATAATCTTTCAAATATTTATTAAAAGATTTCAAAATAAAAAATAGTTTATAGTTTACGATAATAGATAAGTTCACCTGCTTCACCTGGTGCTGACAGTTCACTAGGAACAAAAAGAGTAACAATTAAAATTTGTTGACCTTTCCATGTAGTAAGTGTCATTGTTGGATTAGCGAATGCTTGACTTCCTCCATCTGTGATAACTGGTACTTGATCAGCATTACCTGTTTGTGGATCAAATATGAATGTGCGCCAAGTGCCAAAATCTTTTCGTCCATATTGTCCTTCGATGGCAGTAAATTCATAATTGTCGAAGTTGGTAATGGTATCTCGGTCACCAATATTACCTTGTACACCATAATGGAGTAATGCATTATCAAAATTTGGTTGTTTTCGAAATTGAGTCCATAGACCAAAGTTTTTCAAAGTACCTCGAGCTTGTTTATCAACAATACGCTTATCATAATAGTGAAAACCAAGATCAATATTATTAACTGTTGGTTGACCATATATACTTGGAGTACCTTCAGCAAAAGGAGATATTGTACGTGGAACAGAATAGTTTTTTCTAGAGATACCAGCTTCTAAATCGGACCATGTTGGGTAAAAAGCAAATCGTAAATGATTTTTTGGTTCTTGCTCCCAGACAACAATATAACCTTGGGGTTGGTCACTAGGTACAGCAATTGTGGGTTGTGAACCAAAATAAGCTAATTCACGTAACCATGTCCAGTTTATAAGATCATCTGATATAGCTAAATTAACTCGTGGTACTTCATTGATATATGTATGGTAAACACCAATGAATTGTTCACTATCAGTGCGTTTAATGATTTTAACACAATCCATTGTATTTCCTAGATGATCACGTGAACCATATCGACGTCCATCGGCTCCACGTACATCTGCAATTAGTCCTACAAGTTTATGTCTTGCTTCATCTGATGGAGCTTGTGCGTGGGTAAGACTTGAAATACCAGCAATGAGAAGGAAAATTAAGGTCTGCATTTTGAATACTCGAATAGAGTAACACAATACACTCAAAAACACGTATAAAAAGGACAAAAACTAATAGCAGGTGTGTTATTTTCTCATAAAAGATTTTATCGATAAATATCAATAAAAACAAAGTGTAGTGCTAAAAGAAACACGTATTCAATCATTTATTATAAGCAAACAACTTCCATCAGGGCACTGCATGGGAACTAATATCCCATTCGATCGGATTGGACGATATTTTGTTTTTGGAATGATTCATAAAATGGGATGAGTTACATTGACTTATGGGACGAAACAGTTCACAGGTGTAGATGAGAGCGAGTGAGAGTGTTATAATCATACCGTTACTATGACAATCTATGTAGCAATAGCTCATTTACAATTTTCTATAATATCTTCGATCACAAATTTATATATATCTTTTTTTTTACTAGAAATAGATGATTTATTCAAAGAGTAATTGTATCTGTTATTTATTTTTAGTCATTTTAAATGACTTCATATCTAATTAACAACTTGAAATGTTAGATCTCTTTTTTTAATTATATAATGACAAGATTAATAGCAACTGATGCAATAATTACAGACTATAGTTGAGCAATTTCATGTTTTAGAATCAAAGAATAAAATCATTTATAATCATATTTTCTTTTTTTTTAAATAATTAATAAATAATCTCAACAGCACATAACTTATAATGATCAAAAATAAAAGAAATTTCTCAATAAAATGAACTAACGTTAATGAAATTAAACTGAAGAAACATTAATTCGTTTTAAAAGTAAGTGCCAAGCATGTTCAACTTGTTTTTGAGTAACACTTTCTGCCCAATAAGTACAGAGAAGAACATTAGCATATGGAAATCGTTCTTGATTTGACATTTGAGCATTTAAACGACGTTTTGCTTCATCAGATGATATATGATCTCGTTCCATAACACGCCGAATAGCCTAAAGAATAACAATATAGCATCAATCAATAAATAAATATAAAAATCATACTTCTTTTGGAGGAATAGATGCAATCCATATTTCATTTACTGCTACTGTCCATTTTGCTTCAAGTAATACAGCTGCATCAAGTATAATCACATTTTTACCTAAGAAATTCAATTTGAAAATATATCAAAGGATAAAATAAAGAAGTTTATTATGTTACCTTCTTTAAATAAGTTTTCGGTACGTTCTTGTGCCAAATTTAAAATAGCAGGCCAGACAATATCTGTTAGCTTTTTGAGTTCATCGGATGATTGAAAGACTTTCTTACCAAGTACTTTTCGATCGATAGAACGATCAATGGAATTAATTATTTCTTCACCGAATGTTTCAATTAGTTTCTTATAGACGTCAGTATCGACTTTATATGTTTCATGTCCTATATGTATATATATATTATAATTTTTTAATGATTATAAAAATGATTTACTTACCTAATTTATCACAATCAACAATACCAGCACCAAGTTTTTCAATTCGACGAGCAATACTTGATTTTCCTGAACCTATACCACCAGTAAGGCCAATAATATATGGACGATTTAATTCAGCTGATTTCTATAATTATTATTATATACTCAGATAATAAAATAATATTAATACAAAACAGAAATTGAATTTACCAATGGTGGTTTAAGAAGAATGCTAAGCATTTCTCGTCGAAGTGATGTTGAACTTAATTTATCATCTCCATCATGATTATCATCACTAGCTGGAATCGTCTGTACAACATGAACAGGTAGTTGAGATAAACCATTTTCTTTTCTTTCTTTATTAACTTGTACAGCACCTAGTTTTGTTTCTTCCGAAACGATAATACACTAAATAATCATATTTTATCTATCGAAGAAAAGCAAGAAAAAACTTTCTACATTTAAATCAGCCATTGTTGCTGATGGGCCACATGGATCTTCAATTGGTTCACAATGAACATGAATACTTGGTCGAATTAAATCAATAAATGAACGAACATTTGACATACGATCAGCAATTGGCTCGAGAACTTCTGCTAATACCTATATAAACACACTATCGTTTAATTCTAATTCAAACAAATAAAAATATGAAACTAACCTTATTCTGTATCATAATACCATCGGTTATACCAACAACAATCTTCTCATCACAAAGTAAAGCACTTTCTGTAAGTAATAATTTATGTCCATTATGTAATCTATCAAATGTACCTAAGAAAAATAAATAATATAGCTTAATTTTTATAATAAATAATTATTTACCACCCAAAACGCCTCGGTTATATTGACTTGTAGGTTTATTATTAAATAAATCATTATCAGATATAGATGAACTATCAGTAGATTGATCTTCTTTTGTTTCTTTTTCATCAATTGTTCGAATTTCAAAATCTTGATCTAATTGACAAAAATGATCTCGACAATAACTATACAATCCCGGTGATGCTAAACAATCAGCAAAAACTACTTGACATTGACGAGGTAATCGCAATGGATTTGTTGATTTAATTGTTGAATCAATATTATGAAGTAGAATGTCAACAGAAGGATATTTTGTTGCTGTTAATTGTTTATAAATAGCATGTAACATAGGTCGTATCCGTTGTTTTTGTTGATCAGAATCATGGAATAATTTTTCCGAAGATGTTGTTAAATGAATATTTGGATTTTGAAAAATAACATAAAGATTTCTTTCAACATATGGAATTACAGAAGAAAGAATAGATGGAATTCGTGCACGAATTGGATTTGTAATTAATAAAAGAGCTGTTTGAAATCTACGAATGTTTTTTTCAGTCATGATAATTCTTATGAAATTTTAATAATAAAACCAAGAAATAATACTATGGCAAATAATCCACAATATTATCTAGAAAAAGAATATATCAAAATCTTAATACAAAAATAACAATGGAAGTTGAATATTTCAGATTTTAATCGTTCAATTATATTGATATATGGACAAAATCATTTGTTAACGAACTTAAAGTAAGACATCGATTTTCATTCTTTTTTTCGAAATTAAATAGTACAGTCTATAGACAATCAAAGGGCTTTAAATTACTACTCAAAGTATTTTTGGATAAAATAGATTTATTTTTCGTCAGCGACTTGACGGTATACGAATATACTGAAGAAAAACTACCCTAATAATTGTATGAGGAGAAATCGGAAAGTGTGTCCCGTTTTTATGAGGAAAATTCTATCATAGATGTGACTTGGATTTTCGAGTATACTCTCAAAGGTTTATAACATTTCCACATATGTCTATGCTAAAAGAATTTATTCTAGAAATTTTTCCTTCATCTTGAACATAATTCATAATTGGAAACAACATCAGGTAAAATATTCTATTGTAAATCAGATTCTCTTTCTCCAACAGGTTAAATATTATCATTGTTTATGTAGCTGAACAAAGAAATCAAAGTTAATTCAACAGCCAGTATATTTTTACTTTTTTGAAAAAAAATGAAAAGAAAACATTTTTGTTTAATTTTGATTAGATTTTATTCATAAGACAAGACAACATCATCTATTGCACATAAAGATCAAAATATGATTGAGAAAAAGAAAACTTTGAAGTGAATATCTATAGGTACGTTTAAATGGAATGACAACTACGCAATCATGTGACAAATATTAATATAAAAAGGAATAAAATATAATATGAATATTAAATGAAAATCAATTATTCAAGTGATGTTAATGTTGTAAGTTGTTTTAACACTTTAATTTGACTTGTTTCTCGTATCTCACCAGCTAAGAACATTTCATCAACTACCGAATAAACCTAGAAAGACAATAATTTCAGTAAATAAATAAAAATAAAAAGATTTATTTACTTTATAGAAATTAAAGACCAAATCAAGTTCGCATACATTATGAAAAAATCTTTTCATTAAAAGAAAAAAACAAAA
Organism: Adineta steineri; assembly: GCA_905250115.1. Lineage (NCBI taxonomy): Eukaryota > Metazoa > Rotifera > Eurotatoria > Adinetida > Adinetidae > Adineta > Adineta steineri. The sequence continues at coordinate 95,599 of CAJNOI010000113.1, forward strand.
ATTGATTAATTTCAAATCTTTTTTTCATTATCTGATTTTAACTTACTCATTAAGAACTTCGACAAAATTATGTATTGCTTCAAGATAAGCTAAATTATTATCATTAACATCCACGCAAATGCAAAAGTATAAACCGGCATAACGACGATAGACTATTTTAAAATTACGAAACTAAAAACAAATATATGAATAAGTTTCATTTTTAATTTTTATATGAATTATAATACCTCGACAAAACTAAATAAATTAAAAGAAAAAATCAATGAATTCATTAGAAAGAAAAATACTTTTTTCTGTAAAACTTACTTTGTATGTTTTGCATCACGTACAGTGACTAAAGCATGAACTTCTTCAATTAATTTTTGTTTTTCATCATCATGAAAATTCATGAACCTATGGAAAAATATACATGTATTAAATTTTATCAGATAATCATTATTGAAAAAACTTCACAAGAAAAGATTGATCTAATAAAAGTAAGAAAGAGATAATTTACTTCTTTTAAGATTGTTAAATTATACACTCAGCCTGTCCACGTAAAACATAATTCAAAGAATTGTGCTTCTCAAAATCGGGTACTGCAAAGTTATCTGCGACTTCTCATTCATTACAAACGAGAACCTCAGTATTAGACTATAATGTACAGCAGTACAACTATAGTTGAGAGCAACACTGTGGTTTATATGAATCGATATAGTGATTATTTCAAAAAAGGAACGTTAATATCTTGAAATATTCACCACTGATACGAGTTCTTATCAAAATCAATTCTTTTGAAAATTAAGTCATAAGTGCATACCATTTAGCCAAACGAGTTTTTCCAGCTCGATTTTGAATAAGAATGAATCGAATCATAATTAGTTTAAATTAATTTTTAAATAATCTAGAAAAAAAGTATCGAAAAGAAAGAGAATACAACTATGTTCATTTTTGTAGTTTCATTGTCAAAAAAACAAATAAACATTTAATAATAAATCCTACAAGTTGAAATAAAAATCGTGGAGAAAATATTTTCCATAACATTAAATGTCGTCTTAATATAAATACACTTAATGATGTCATCAATAGTTTAAAACAATCAACAATTAGAATATGTTTTAATAAATTTCCTTGATATTTCTTTGGAATCATTTTACGAATAAGAATAATATTTAATATCTGACCAGAAAATGTTTCAATAAGAACGAAAACTCCACGTACAAATAATGAATTAATAATTGATGAAAGATAAATATGTAATGGCGTATTTATTGTTGGAAATGCTGCTGTCCAACGTATTTGTGAAAGAACTGGTTGATGGCCGGTTGCATAAAAAAAATAATCCGCTAATAATGATAACAAAAGTGGTAATGATTGATTATTCTTATTATTCTTAAAAATTATATAATATATAAAATATTGTAAAAATATCACAAATGAAAATCGATAACCAACTACAAATATAAGAATTGAATAAATCAATGTATCTATATGAGATGGTTTAAATAAAACAAAACAAAATTGAATGATAACACTCAAATAAAATATTGATAATGTATGAGATATATTAAACCAATAAGCAACAATGATTATATATGATATATAAGAATAATTTGAGCTTAAAATAAGAATAATAAACCAAGCAATTGATGCCATAAATGGAAGAAAATAATGAGAAGTATCTGAAGATTTTGATAATAACCATAGAGGATCAATACAATATGGTTGTTGTTCTTCACGACAAATAAGAAATATTCGTGTTAAAAATAAAAGAAACGAAAGAAGAAATTTTTTGAAAATATTCATTTTTGTTATTAATATTATTGTTTGAATAAGAAAATAAAGACATATTGCTTCATTAATAATAAAACTATTCGAAAATGATATTGCAAAATATATTAATGTAAGACTAATAGTAAAAATTATATTTTTATAATCAATAGATTTTTTTGAAAATTCAAAATAAATAAATAGAAGTATTATACATGATAATAACATAATAATTAATCCAAGAACAATACGAAATATATTAAATGTTGACCATTGTCGACGAAAATGTGTTTGTAATTCAAATTTAAATTCATTAAATAAATTTTCAATTTGTGTTAAATTTCTTTCTCTATCAAATGTTATAAATATTGTATGTAAACTAGCACGTAATTCATGTATTTTATCAGATAATTGAAGTGTTAATGAAATATGTTTTAAATAAATTTCCATTTGTTCAAAATTTAATTTCATTGCTAGATATCGTTGTTCTTTAGGTATGACATCAATAATCATCATACCTATATTTGAAAATGGTATTAATGTATGAAGAAACCATGAAAGTGTTGGAACAAGATCGATTTGTGAAACAGTATATTGTTTATTATTAGATAATGAAAAATAATTGGGTTTATTTGTATAGAGAAACATTGCGGTTTCAATTTCATTTAATTCATCACCACCATGATCACCTTGTTGTGTCATACCATGATCACCAATAATCATTAGAAGTGATGAAATATTAGATTTATTTATTGATAAAGTTATATTTCGAATTACTTCATCCATTTGATTTAATTTACGTTTCATTTCAATATGTAATGGACCATATCGATGACCACAATGATCAACACCTACAAATATATAGAAACTCAAATATAAATAAAATGAAACTTACGAGGGAACTACCCGTGGTATCAAAAAGCTCTTTAGCTGAAATTTTGCCCACAAGTAGGAGATACATAGACTGGAAAAAGCCTGAAAGGAGATGTATCCAAGTTGGTGTTTGCCTAAGACATCGACTATTTATTGTATTTGTTCTATAGAGCCCTATCTGTGTGGTAAAATCAAAGTATAGAATTTAGGACGCAATGAGACAAGCTGGCTTACAAACTTTCAGAAATTTCTGAAAGACTGTCTCCCAGATACAAGCATAAAGACGCTTTCTTATGTATATTAGGTTTCACATGAATATTTTGACGGATTCATAGCTCAGAGATAATCTGTCTAAAATTTTTGAAACTTTGTAAGCAAGCTGGTCTCATTGAGGCCTTACTGTAAACAAAGTTTGAGGTCTAAATTCGACACTTTAATTTTACCGCACAGATAGGGCTCTATAGAACAAATACAATAAATAGTCGATATCTCAGGCAAACACCAATTCGGACAAATATCCTTTTAGGCTTTTTCTAGTCTATGTATCCCCTTCTTGTGGGCAAAGTTTCAGCTTTTTAATACCTCGGGTAGTTCCCTCGTTAGATGAATAAATTCAAAGATTTAAATTTACCTAAAAAATGAGCAATAATAAATGATAATTGTTGATGATGTTGTGTATCTTCAATAACTGTCCATAAATGTTTAAGAATACCATTGTCAACTGTATCTAAATCATGAACATCAAATGATGGATAGACATGTAAATGTTTAAATGGTATATTTGGATAAAGTGCTAACCATGTATCATCACCTAATAATGATATATTTCTTTGATAAGAATTTTCTTTTAATTGATTTAAAATATTATCTTCTTCAATTTCATATCCAATAAAATTATATGATACATCAATAAATGTTGGTAATGTTCCAGTTGTTAATGCTTTTAAACGTTGAAGTGTTGTTGTTGGTGGATCAGCAATTAATTTAAATAGAACAGATTGTTTAGATTTTCTTTTAAGTAATTCTTTAATAAATGGCATTTGATTAAGATAAGTACTATTGATTAAATTATCATTTGGTTTAATAAAATCATAACGAAGTGCATCAATAACAATTAAAATTACTTGATTAAATTCAGT
>CAJNOI010000113.1:99459-112069 GCA_905250115.1 Adineta steineri
ATATATCACAAATACGAGTGATAATAATCTAGGTCATACATCACAGATTATGAAGCATAGACGAAGTATTTCCAGCAGTTCCTGTACCAGCAATAGTTGTTAATGTACTAGAACTATCATTCAACCATCTTTTGACAACCTGATGAAAATTAAACATTGAACAATAAAGAGTATCAGTAGTATCGACAAAGAGACCATAGCACGGTGTATTAACATACATGACAGGAACACTGGTGTTTCCATTCAATGTCCATTTATCTACTCGATGGTAGAGTGCTCCATTGTCAACATAAATATCACCATAAGTTGTGACAAAAATAGAATAAGATGCTGAAAAATTACCGTGAATTGTTTGTGTCCGATCGATACTATTATTGAACCATATCCGAATTTCATTATTTGCTCGATCAGCAACATAAATTGTGTCATTAGTATTGACAAAAATAGCCAAAGGAGATCCGATAACTGTACTGATATTAGTAAAAGTGAGTGCATCTGGATACCATGATGCATTTGAACAAAATTTTGGTTGGTTGTACGCAGGATCTAAAATAAAATAGATTCATTCACACATGAAACTCTTTGACTTTTGCTAGTAAACTATATGAAATATTTCATATGCCTTTTATGAAATAATCTGAATTAACTTTTCATCAATATTGTAAAAAAATATCCTTAAAATTATTCAACTTAACGGAAATTACTTCTGTCACATATTCCAGCATAGGATACAAATATTTTATATAATATTATTCAAAATTAACTGAAAAAAAGAATGCATGCTTCATTAATTACAGGATAAGTATTATAAATTGATTCTAGAAATTTTATTTGAAGTTTCTATATTATCATAAAATATCTGTTCAATAACAAACATTTTCTTTCTAGAAAGTTGGACTATAGATACTAATGAATTTAATTTTATAGAAGTATTTTTGATTACATACCGAGAGTATTTTTTAATAGAATAAACTTTTGCACACGATTATTTGCGCAATCTGTGACAAATATATTTCCATAACTATCAAAGCCAAACGTTTGTGGCCAGTTTAGCTGATTGGATGCTGAACCCGGTTGAGTAGAACATCCAACTAAACATCGAAAACCATTCGGTCCTGATCCAACAATACGATGATTATGATTATCCACAATAAAAATATAATTATCAGCATCTAAAGCAATTCCCATTGGTTTGTCTAATGTAATTGTAGGAGTTAGAGAGCTATCTCCTGCTATTGTGATTGCATCTAATTGTCTTGATCTAAATAATTGAATTCTATCATTGTAACGATCTGCTACATACAAATCAAAGTTGGTATTAACATAAACTGCATAAGGACCATAGAGCATATTCGAAGTACTTCCGGCGCAGCCTGTTCCCGCAATAATTGTTGTTATGTTTGACATAGTATTCAATGATTTTGTGACAACCTGATTCTGATCACCCAATGCACAGTAAAGAGTATTATTGATATCAATAAAAAGACCCCAGCACGATGAATTAACATACATGACAGGAACACTAGTATTTCCATTCAATACCCATTTATCAACTCGACCATTCATTGCTCCATTGTCGATATAAATATCACCATTAATTGTAACGAAAACGAAATGAGGATCTAAGAAATTACCGGAAATCGTTCGTGATAGACTAATGCTATTATTCAACCATATTTGTATTCGACCAGATGGCGAATTAACAGCATATATGCTGTTATGAGTATCGACATAAATACCCCAAGGATTTCTACCAACTGTACTACTATCTGCAAAAGTAATTGCATTAGCACTCCATGAAGCCGATGCATCGAATTTAGGTCGATTGTATGAAATAGCTAAAGAAAGAAAACAAATCTCACTAGAAACTTTATTAAATACAATGTGAAATGAAAAAAGAAGCCATACTAAATATTTGATAAAACAATAAAAAATTCTGGGGATAGATATTTTATATATAATTAAAAAAGTATCAAACCAATGATACTTACCGTTAGTTCGGGGCAATGTTATTATATTATTTGATTGAGTTGTATTGAATGATGTATTTACTAAAATTTTAATAATTTTATTAGAATAAAAAAAACATATTCTTTTACCATTCGCTATAGTTGATGTTATTGTTTCACCTAAAAAACAAAATTATATTACAAAATGAAGTTTTTCTCGTAAAAGAAAACAATAAAACAGTTTTCCCTTTTACATAAGTCTACATTTAAATCAAAGAAAGATTTTTAATTTATAAGCGTACCACACAAATTTGTTGATAATATAAATTTTTGCACTCTGTTGTTTCCAGAATCTGTAACATACATATTACCATAACTATCAAAACTTAGTATTTTCGGAGTAGTTAGTTGATTTGCTGCTGAACCACTTAAACCAGAACATCCAACTAAACATCGAAAACCATTTGGTCCTGATCCAACAATACGATTATTGTTGCAATCCACAATATAGAGATAATTATCAGCATCGAGAACAATTCCAGTTGGTCCATTGAGTGCAATTGTAGTATTTAATGATCCTGCTCCTGCTACTGTGATTGCATTTAATTGTCCTGATTGAAATAATTGTATTCTATTATTGAAATAATCTGCTACATATAAATCAAAATTAGTATTAACATAGATTCCATAAGGACTACTTAGCATAGACGAAGTACTTCCAGCATTTCCTGTACCTGCAACGATTGTTAATGCATTTGAAATAACATCTAATGATTTTATAACAATTTGATGAGAATTTTTCATGGAACAGTAAAGATTATTGTTCATATCGATAAAAATATCATAACATTTTGTGCATGTATACATTATTGAAATACCAACTGTTGAATTTAATGTCCATTTATTAATTCGACCGATTGAATTATCACTATCAACATAAATTTCACCTGCTGTTGTAACGAAGAGACCAATGGGACTTGATATATTACCAGAAATATTTTTGATTGGTATAGTATTTCCTTCATGCCAGACAAGAACACTATTAACTGCTTGACTAGTAACATAGATCGTATTGTTTGTATTGATAAAAATATCGCGAGGTTGCGGACCCATCATACTCATATTTGCGAAAGTCGTAGCATTCGGATACCATGATGCATTCGAACAAAATTTCGGCCGATTATAAGAAAGAGCTAAATAATCAAGATATGAACAAAATTATTTTTTCGTAATCTGATACAAAAATATCTAACTACGGTAATAGTCATAATCTTCATTTTGACTTTTCATAACTCGAAACTATCTTTTAAATATTCTTTTAATTTTGATTGCTTTAGTGATACATATGATAATCAGTGAATTTCGCATTTAGCTGTTATGTGCATAGGTTCGTAACAATAGTCACCCCATAAACAAAGGGATGAAGCATAAGGCTCCAGTGATTTACAAGTATTAATTAATTGAAACTTCTAGAGAATGATTTTAAATTTAAAAAAAAAGAACAGTAGGTTTCATTGTATTATTTTGGATCAACTGATATTGAGAAATAATTTCAGTAAAATTTAAGAAAAACTATGTATTTATTTACCCGATACTTGTCCAATGACGATTATAATGACCCAAATACCCATATAAGCGATAGATAACATGATGAACATATTTATTAGAAGAAAATGCAAATAATAATAATAATTGTATCTTCTATATATTTCTCTCTTTACTTATATTTACTAAACTCAAATATTAGTTTTTTCAACATAAATTAATTATGAAAAAAAGAGCAAAACAAATTCATTAAATATTCTTTGAACAAATTTGTCAATTTATCGATTCAAAATTTTAATTTATATATATATATATATATATATATATATATATATATCAGTTTTATGCAATACAACTAATGTTCATTGTTAGTTCTTTCATTTCATTAGAAAATTGAATAAATATATTCGTTGAAATTTGAATTTCATGAAGTATCATAGAAATGCAATATTTTATACGATAACAACTTCCCTCGATTCTCGTTTGTTTATTCACAAATATTATAATTTATTCTTGTTCTCGTTTTACTCTACTTTTAAAATATCTATATTTATTAATTATTCTAATTGATGATACAGTTTGTTAAGTAGATATATTTGAAATGCTATCAGATGAACATTCATTAATATATGAAAAAAATTAGATACACAGGTTGAACAATACGATCCGTATACTGATGTACTGTACGATATACAACATCGTATTTCTTTGTCCATGATATGATTTATTTACAATGGTGAACCAGCCGCTTTTTTTCATCATTGACCTAGTTATAACTAAAAAAATTTGTAAAACACTAATATTTGATGTTGTTTCCGTTGTGATCGGAGGTAGAATAAACGAAAGACCGAGAGAAAATAGTTTCGGGTAATATGACAATAGAATCAATAGATCGTTCATACAATTTGTAGCATCATCAATATATTTACTTTGCCATTTCATTATTTATCAAATTTTATTTTTTTCTCATTTGTCTTTTACCGTTATTTTATTTGTATTTGTTTTCGTTATTCTTTTGTTAACTATACGATGACATATCTGAAAACAATTGTAACGATAGAAAAAGTACAAAGTATTAGGTCAATCAATATATCCGTTATTGTGTAGTAGTTTTTTTTACAATAAACTGAAGTATTTGTAATTGTTCGAATTATTATAACTGTTTATATGGATAGAAAAAAACGCTAAAAGATTTGTTACTTTGGGAAATAATGTTAATAGTTATCTTAATATACAAATAAGTGTTTAATCATAAACTTAAGTTGATTATATTGAATATTCAGAAAGTCTAGTAATGTATTATCTTGAATGAACTCTAAAATTGTTGGTTTTTACAATCTGAATAGATTTATTGATGTTGTTTTTCTATGTAGCTATTTAAGAGGAAGAAATATACAGAGAGCTTTCCGTTTTTTATTTTAACTAGACACCCAAGATAAAAAAATGTTGTCAAACATCTTGAGAGTGTGAATATTATATTCATTTCATACTCTAACTTGGTTTTAAAACTTCATTAAATGAATTCTCTGTTCATTCAACAAAGGTATTTATATCACAATTTAAATAAAAATATTCTATTATCGTCAAAACTAATGTCATCTTCATTTAGAAAAAACTTCTTCTTTTGTAACTGAAATATTGTTATATAGGCGATTAATAAATCGTATGATAAATAGAATCGTTTATTAAAATTAAAAATAATACAAAAATCATTTGTATTAATTTCAACACAAATATGTAAATATGAACATTAAACCTAATGATCATATTCAAATATCTTTAATCAAACAGAATTGAGAATCGTTTAGATATAGTTTTTTTCATATCCTGAAGAATTTGATTTTTCAGTAAAATGATGTTTTCAAAAAGAGTTCATTTGTGATAAAATGGAAGCATAGATATAAGGAATATTGACAGTGTTGATGGTGTTCGTAGTTTCCACAGTATCACATCGATTACCAAATTAGTGTTCTGCATCTTGATTAATTGTTTTTGAATTTTAAGTAGCTAAAATAGATTCTTGTTTTTTTTTGAAACCGGATGGATTTTATTCTGTCTTTTTACCGTTATAAAAGAATTTAAGAAAACTAAAGTTATGATATACGACTCTTACTGGTAAACTTGTTAGTGTGTTTTTACTTCCATATTTTATTGTTTCTTTTGGGTAAAAGTTAGCATCAGTTTAAATCTGCCGCAAAATCAAATTCCCTTAACACCTTTTTTTTAATAAAATTCTCTTTTTATTTATAAAGAAATGTCTGATGTAAAGAATATATATGTAAATACGAAATTCTATTCTACTTATTTATTTATTTTAAAAAAAGGAATATTTATTAGTTATATATTAAATAAAAATAAAAAATAAAAACCTATCTGCTAATTGACAATAAAAAAGATTGAAAATATTTTCCTTCAATGATCTTGAGGATAGATGTGGGTGTTCTTTCCATCTCATACCCACACCCTGCTAAACACACTAATGATTCAGATTTATTGTGCCTCACCTGTTTGTTTAAAAGATTACGACAGTTTATATTATTTTCGATACTCTTTTGACCTCATATAAAAAACGCATTGACCGAACATTATATATATAGATTTCAAGCTTTTTCTTTTTTCTAAATTTTTTATAAGCTACATGTTATACAAAAGAATGTCTATCGTTATTGTATACTTTAACAATGCAATTTATTTTAATTATTTAACTTATGACTAGATAATGAAATGATGGAAAAAGTTTTTATTCTTTTATAGACAACTGATGATAGTTTCTTGTTTTTTCTTTTATACAATAAATTTACCGTGACATTTAGTCGTATATTCTACATTTGAGAATATAAGATCCTATGAGAGGATTAAAATACGATTGACATAACGTCCTTTATTCTTAATTCTATTCATCGATACATTCGGAGTTCATGGCTGATATTGTTTATAATGATAGTTCTATTAATGATATTGAAGACAATTACACAACATCGTATTCATATCCAGAAGCATCCGTATCAGCAACAGCTCGTTTTTGGATTCTTGTTTTTTTCGAGATTCCATCTATTTTCTGTTCTATTTTTTTACTCTATAATCTTTATTTCGATCGGACATTACGTCAAGTACTCAATAATCATGTTATTATTGTTATTCTTATTGTTGGACTCTTCTCACAAGCTACAGATATTTCTAATTATCTTACTTACCTTCGTCTTGGCTATGTCTGGCCACAAACAGTAATAAATTGTTATATTTGGTGGTTTGTAGGTGCAACTGCTTATAATCTATTGGGTATGTTAATGGCATGGACTACAATTGAGAGACATATTATAATATTTCATCATCAATGGCTTAATACTCAGAAAAAACGTATTTGTATTCATTATATTCCATTAATAAGCATTATTTCATATGCTTGTATTTTTTATATTGTCTGTGTTTTCTTTGTATCTTGTGACAGTACACCATATTATACAGAATATTGGTGCTATGGTCCATGTTACTTAGGAATATTTGGTCTTAATATATATGATACATTCGTAAACGGTATATTGCCATCAATTTTAATCATAATTTTCAATATTTTATTAGTTATTCGTGTTATCAGACAAAAACAACGTCTTCGTCAACAAATACAATGGTATAAATATCGAAGAATGATTATACAAGTAGTATCATGTTCACTACTATATCTTTTATTTAATATTCCTCTAATGAGTATGTATCTTGGTCTGATATTTGGTTTACCGTATGGTGCAACTGGTGAATTTGAAATATTTATATATTTTTTTGCTTATTTTATTCCCGTCTTAATGCCATTCATATGTCTTGGATCATCAAAAGAAATTTGGATAAAAATGAAAAAAATGGTGAGAATTCAACATATAATAAACAAAGTTTCTCCACAAGTATTACAGCATAATTAATAAGTATGACATATTATTATTGACTTAATTCACATTCTCAATATTCATATATGTATGTTGTATTGTATAGTCGTTTTTCTTTTTACTAGAATTTTTTTATATATAAACACAATTTAAAAAAGCGAACAATAGTTTTATATAATATTTGCAAGTCTACATAATCTGACAAAACGTAATGAATGTGTGCAGGGTTTTTTCATGGGAGACGAAGTCAAGGTTTGTTATAACGACATTTTAATCTAGGTCAAAAAGTTTTTTTCATATATCATCTTTAACAGAATATATTATTAATAACTATGTCACTTCGTATTTAACAATATGAGCAATAATAAAATATTTAAAAAAAAATTTCTTTCATTTATTATATGCTTTAGGATATATTAACATACATTTTAATCATCATTATAATGGTTGAATGAATGACTTATGCATTCATAACTTTATTTTTAACTCTTTTCTTTTAAATTTTTTCTATTCTTTTAATGCTCTATTAATTATGTTTCGAGCTCTTATACTTATGTTTTTCTAAATTATATCTAGTCTCTAGAAAAGACTATCCACTTGATAGAATATACCAAAGGTTAAAGTAGATTATGCTATATTTAACGAAGACGAATCCTAAGAGAACTTTTTATTTCAAATTGTTAAATAGTTTAGTAGAATAGATTTTATTTATATGAATAAAACAATCTTTGAATTATTGATATTGAAAAGTTGATTGTGTATGTTTGTTGAATAGTATTGTTCACTCTAGTAGGTGCTATAATAGTAACTGTTTAAAAGTCATCTCGATTTGTTGTTGATTGAGTTCCAACACGATTATTAACAGGTTGCTTCATACGAAAGAGTGTGCATAGAATTAACATAAGTTCTTCTCTGCAAACATCGAGTACCAATTATATATAATAAAACTGGAACTATTAGAAGTATAAGTTAATATTTCAGTGATATCGGTAATTAAGAAAAAGAGCGATGCTATTTTATAAGAAAGTGACATTATTCCTGACAAATATATTATACTTGCTGATAAATTAAGCACAATATAAATGTTTATTTGTAGTAGAAGCATACTCAATGATGTTATCGGTATACATATGCTAACATAACAGTTTAATTAATAAAGTTAGAAATTATTTTATTTTGTATTAAATCAGTTGAAAAACTGTAATAGAAAAGATAAATACTACTTGTTCAATACAATCATAATTATTTTGAGGAAAAAAAAGTCAAAAAACATTTGAATGTGTTCATTATAAAAGTCCCTGGAGTTATTGAAGAGTACCAGCTGTTCTTGTTTGCACTGAATTTTCTATAATAGCAGCTACAGGTATCACTCTATTTCGTTTCCATTTTGATATAACAATAGTTTTCAATTGAGGTGTCATAATAATCATTAATATACTTAGTAGTATCATAGATAGTTCAAATGAAAACCATGTGACACGATAATTGAGAGTTAGTTCATTTCCTGTGATATAATTGATGACCAACAGAATCATGCCCGGCGCTCCCAGAGTAAATAATATACTATTAAGAATTATAATGCGTCGAATGACAACAAAATCTCGCGCTTGTCGACGTTTGACAGCTATCGTCTGATTAGTTGATTGTTGACGAATATGTGTCGTTATATGAATATAAATAACTAATAAAGAAAAAATAGGCAGTCCATACATAAAAACTATTATCCAAACAGTGCCGAGAATATTGTGATTTGGTATAAAACACTGATATAAATCAGGTATATAAATAATATCATGACGAATAATTAGTGGACACATAATTAAACAAGCACTAATAAGTTGAACTGGTACTGCGATAATATAAAGCCAATATATTTGAAACCATCTGTATGTTGGATATACAATACGGCAAAGTCGGTATAAAGCCTAAATTAGTGGAGATATATCATTTCTTAAAGTTAGTATAGTATTAAATATAATTCTAGCTTTCCTACATACAACTATTTCATACAAAGATTCTCAGAAACCATCTCAATTTGGTATTACACGGTAGTCAAGTTTACAAACCAATAGTCATAATTAACTGTGTTTTTAGGATTTATAGAATAACTTCACGTATTATTTATACGTACTTGAGTAACGAATCCATAATATAAAGTATAGATAAAAATAAGATTAAGGTATCCAAAAAATATACATTGTGTTGAATCAAAATTTAGACCATAAAGATCACCTAACAATGTTTGAATATTTAGTAGAAGTAACATAGTTGAACAAAGAAAAATACAAAGATAAATATTAGCACATAAGATGAAAGTAATTCTTTCTTCTTGTTTTATTCGATTATTATGTTGATGATAAATAATAATAAAGAAGACAATAGTTGACATTATACTAGCTATTGAACCATGAATGACTGTAAGTAAAGGTAATACAAAACCTGCTGTGAAAGTCGTCTCGTTATTCATTGTTGAAGCAAATGAAATTTATAAACATCTTTATATTTTAGATAATTCTTCATTAGCATTATCAAAAAGGAAAATATAATCTTCTTTTAACAAATGTCCGAGATAAACAAATAGTACATCTATTTTAGTCGTATATTGATGAAAATCTTTAATGTGAAAGATTGGGTGTGACATATTTTGCTTAAATCAGATTATTTATTTTTCTCCATAAAAGATTTGTATTAATTATTTTTTATTTAATATAAGAAAATATGTAAACAGAGCATTTCTCAAGCGAGTATCCAAAATGCATCCAGACTAGAATATGCCTGGAATATTAGGATTCTTTCTTAGACATATGAATGAAAGATTTAATATTATGTGTAAATATTTCAAATAAATAATAAATTTAAGTCTATTTAGAAAATAAAAATTTAGTAAAGGCAAATAATTCATAAATTGTTCAACAAATTAAAAACATGTCATATAAGTCATTAAAAACCTTTGAGCTCCAACTATTTTTTTTAGTACAAGAATCAAAATTTTTAGGAGAGATGATTAATTATGATTGTGATTCTTTTTTACAAAGAAATAACATTTCAGTATGAAAAAAAATATTAGTAATTTATTTTCATATGCTAATATCTAAAATACTCAGTCATATATAAAAATATATTGCAGTCGTGACACATATCATATATATATCTAGCATAACAATTCTGATATTTTTAAGATGAAAGTGAGGGTGATAGAACAAAATATTATTCTGCACTTTATAAATTAACAATGGATTACGAACTTCTGCTGTCAAAAAGTGAAAGAAAAGCTTCTTATAGGATTTGATGCAGTGAAAAGTTTTCCAAATAATTAAAAAATAACCTAGAAGCGTATTTATACCTCGGCGAAACTCAAAAGGTTTACAGTCAATATTGAGAAAATAGTTAATCAAACATCATTAATTTCATCTGTTCAATATTCAATATAATATTTTAATCGTAAATAACACAATTAGATATACAATTATTAGAAAATATTCCACAAATAGATTTAATATAAACCATCTTGCGGGTGTGGGTGTGGCATAAAAATAATAACCAGACTTAGACCTGCACTCTACACTCACACCCACACTTTTTATTGTTCTTATTGTTATGTTAGATACTGTAAAACTTATCAAGAAAAAAAAATCAACAACGAATGAATAAGTTTCAAAAAGTAATGAACAAAATAATAGATAGTTTTTCTATAAACATAAACATTGTATGATAAAGTTAAAAACATGTTCTTTGTGTGTTCTACTGTACATGTTATAGGTTTGAGTACTTCCCATAATATCGTTTTCTGTCATACAAATAGAAAAGTAATAACACGTTAAGCGTCTACGAAATTAAAGCTGTGCATTTATCTTAATTTCACAAGCATATCACTTCAGTATAATCTTATGTCGACTTACGATCGATCGCTGAACAGCGAAAGTTGAGAATAACAGATTGTGCTTGTCTTTTCATCAAAAGATACATTAATCTGTTTTTTGATTTATCACACATCGACGCACCTACCATCAAAGTTTTTACTACAGAACACTCAAAAATTTGTCCTTTTATTTTAATTTTACAAAAATACATCAAAAAATAAAGTTTGTTTACTCCGCATTATATGCATTCTGTTTAATGTAGTACACTTTCAGTCATTTCCCACCTTGTTCGCTTTAATAAACGGTTTGTAATGCCCATACTTGCCAGCCACTTGCGCTTGCATAATTTGGCGGATAAGTGGCACATTGACGGTACGTACAGCCGCCAGTACTCGGATTCCAATCGACTGCTGTACAACCACTAACAGACAGACAAGCACTCTGACATGCACTCACTGTTCCCACCGTAGTGTATCCAACTCCAGCACAATTACTACCAATAGCATTATCGGATGCAATATTCGTCCAAACTTCTGCAAAACAATAAATTATTGCAATTCAATAGTAGTTAATAAAACTCATCATCGAAACAATGATGAACTCTCCAGCGGCATCATAATTTAGATAGAAAGAAAATCTTCGAAAAACTAGTCGAACATAGTAGATTTTTAAATAAAAATGATTGACGAAAATTTAGAATTTTTGTAAAGCCTACCGTGAATACATAGGATGAGACATTATTTTCGTCGGACTATTCTCGATCTGTCGTTGAATTATCATACAACAATCTTATTTCTCATACTGACAATTGAACTACCATAGTTGTATTTATGAAAGTACATGATCTCTGAATGGGATAGATCGTTTATCATTCTCTTTTGAATTCTCACTTTCTATTTTTTACGATGACAAATTATTTCGATCGATATGAGAATATTATTAATACTAAAAAAATGTAGACACTAATATACTGATGATTAAAAAGATGTTTCAGCTAAAGAACCATAGTAGTTTCTATTACCTTATACTAATATTCGGTCTTATGTGTTAGTCTAACCGTTTGAAAAGGAAGTTCTCTCATATTACCTACGCCCACTCTATCCGAACAAACACTATTGAAAACAAACTGAGACAAACAATATTCTATTTTATTTGGTCTTTGACATCCGGTGTCATAGTCCGTTTTTCAATGTCTCATGAAGCCACTCTTTCTCAAACAGACATATGATGCACACGCGATTTAACAAATTACTTACTACTAGTTGTTGTCGTTGGCGTTGTCGTCGTTGTTGTTCTAGTTGTTGTCGTTGGCGTTGTCGTCGTTGTTGTTCTAGTTGTTGTTGTGGTGGTGGTTGTTGTGGTTGTAGTTGTTGTTGTG
>CAJNOI010000113.1:112079-140439 GCA_905250115.1 Adineta steineri
GTTGTTGTGGTGGTGGTGGTGGTTGTTGTGGTTGTAGTTGTTGTTGTTGTTGTCGTACATGTTGTTGTGGTTGTAGTTGTTGTTGTAGTTGTTGTAGTTGTTGTTGATGTTGTGCTTGATGTTGTTGTTGATGATGTTGTTGATGTTGTTGTGCTGGATGTTGTTGATGATGTTGTTGACGTTGTTGTTGCTGCTGTTGTTGTCGTAGTCGGTTCTATTTTGTAGAAGCGAATTTAGAATGAGATTAACAATTGGATATGGGTCTGCTCCTAATTTCTTACTTCTTTTCTAAGTATTATATCTGCTATATATGTGAGTGCATTATAATAAAAAAGTAAATCTTTAGACGGCTTGTAGTATAATTGTACTTCCACAATCTTTACTTTAATTAGATCTCTAATATAAGAATCCCATACAATGGTATATTATATTTCAATCTGAATTCAGAGGAAAAAAAGAGGCCATATTTGAATTGAAAGTAGGGGACTAGGAGGACTAGGAAGAGCTGTGGGAAACAACGGAGACTCATAACATTCAAAAGAATAAAACAACGTCATTGACAAATACCAGGACTTTACTAGAGAATCAGAACTTACAAGAATTTATTACATTCTAACTTCTTCGCATAAGAAAATTTATTCTCTCTTGTACTGAATCATTTTGGCTTCGATAAAAATAATTGTTTTAACTCTGAGTATAAAGAGTAGACTTATATACACTGTCTTTTATAATAAAATAGCAACGAAGTCGTTTTGAAAGCTCCTTAGTCTCCCGTTGTACTGAAAGAGTGTTGACGGTAATAGCTGACTGTTGCTCTAAATATATTACAAAGATCAGTTTTTGTTCAAAATTCAATTTAAAATATAAAAGACCATAGCCTCATTCATACTAACCGTGCGGAGATCGTGTTCCAGTAATAACAATCATAGTAGTAATGTCAGTATCAGTCAACATATTTGCTATTTCATTTGACATATCAGTAAATAATTCACAATTAAAAGTAGATTGATGAAAACTGGCTGCTCTACAATACGTTTGGGCTAAACAAGCCATTTGACACTTCATAATATTCGGCGTAATGATATTTGCGAATGGTAGACAAGCTGTATTCAAACATTGAAATTTCGAACCAGTGATTAAAGACATTAGGACTGATCGTGTATCTTCTCCAACTGAGTTTGTAATAATCATAAACACAAGCCATAAACAAATTCCTCTTGAAGCCATTACTAACTAAATTGCAAGTTGGTGAAGTGAGTTTTACTGAGCATAATAGGAGAAGAATCTGTTGAGCGATAAACACTATTTTTTTCTTCTTTTTCTCTCTTTTTTCTCATTTCATGTCATCCATCTAATGAAAAAAACTAATCATGACTTTTACTTAATTTTGTAAAAACACTTATTCATTTTGAAAGACGCTTTTTCCTTGTTGGTATGTTACTTAGAGACAAATATATTCACAAATAGATCATAGTTTGTTATATGGAAAATAAATAAAGACGAAAAAATATAAAATAATCGACTCAATAAAATTGCATTTGAAAGGGAATGAACAATGTTTAATCGCAAATGAAATTTTTTTATAAAAATAAAAATAATTTAATCCATTTTGTTCATATATAAATTACATATTCATTATCAGTCAACTCTCATGCCATTCTCATATAAGACAAAAAAAATTGAACAATTCTCAAAATTCAAACTCCTTGGATATGGATTTTTCAATTGACTTTAACACGAAGTACTCTATTCTTCATTTTTTGATCGATAAAAGAATATTATTATATGTGATTTAATAGATAATCGTATTTTTCTTCATCAATGTAACAATGATCCAAACAGCTACGATTCATGTCTATGTATGATAATATCAGCGAAAGATAGAATATCTTGTTTATTAGATAAATAAAAACAAACAGTTTTTGTCACTGTTCTATAGTGAGTTTAATAATTGTTTATCGTAACAACACATTCTAAACTGTTTTTCTCTCGAGAAACAACATTTATCTACTAATAATTTTCTTTTCTTTTGTTTTATTCGTTTCTATGCTGCTGTGATATATTATGTATGAAGCAGAAGACGAAGTTAGTTGAACAATCTTTTTGATTATTTTTTGAAAGAAAAGAAAGAAACAGAAAACTTATGGAAAGATCAAGCCTTGATGTAATTACAATAGAAGAAATTATATTACTTCGCAAAAAAAATTGTGTTGAGAAAAACAATAATGATAACATACGCAAACATTCTGTAGATGGAAAACGGCATCTTGGTAATTACATTAGAAAAATACTAAAAAAGCTGATGACGACTTTATTTTCTTTCGATATTTTAATTTATTATACAAGTAATGCTCGTCTGGAAACTCGCTTAGCTCTTTCTCGTAGAAACAGTGTGTCTTCACTATCAATAAACTATTTAATCACACAATTTAAAAAAACACGACTTCAGATTTGAGTTCCTCGACACCTATTACTGTTCGATCAACCCTTTAAAAAAAATCCTCTTGTATGTTTATCAGTGATGCCAGATGTCATAGCCAGAAAACCGATATTTCAATCTCAAAATCTGGAAAATTTCGGAAGGTTTTTGTGTGAAATCTGGAAAAGTTTTAACAGCTAATTTTTACCAACTAATATAAATTTCTATAAATCTTGCGCTCAATTATATCATTTGTTATTTCAAAAAAAAACACTTGTTTCAATATACCACAAGAAAATCAACAAGAAAATTCAAAACATAATAAACTAAATATATGAGAAGTATAAGGCACTGAGCCGCTGTCAAATAAAAAAATTTTTTGCGTATAAACGAATAAATAAAACTTTATTCGATAAAAATCATCTAAAATCCGGAAAAAAACGGAACCTAGAAAAAATTCAGATAAATTCGGAAGATCCAGAGTTTTTCTGGAAAAACCGGAAAACCTGGCAATACTGGTGCGGACACACGAGCAAGCAGGCAGACAGTTTATGTTTGCAAGACTCTTCTCTACGAGAAAGAGAATAACAAAATACTTCCAAAATATTGATTTTTGTCGGTTAACGAATAAATATTGGTGAGAGCTCTCATAATCATAACACACAATAATTATACATCAAATGAGAAAAAAACATCGTTCAATTACAAGCTATCGAATAAGACTACCTACGTAAATTCTGTTCCTGTGAAATAATTGATCAATTATATTTTATTCTTATAAGATAAATCATCAATTACTCACATTTATTTTTCCTATCTAAAATAATTATAAGCAATTAGTGTTATATACATGCATACAAACAAATATTATTATCACATCTGCTTAATTGCTTGCTGATTATTTTTAATGAGATGAAATATAAGCAGAAAAAATGAAAACAATCGTTTATGCATCACTGAAGCGTATAGAAAGGAAAATATAAATGCCTATGCTCTTTGCATATTCGTTTAGTTATTTGCTTTCATTGGAACTCAAAACTTGTATACTCGACTACTCTGTTTCGAATCTGATCGTGTTTGGATATTATTTCACGGTAATTATTTCTACACTTTTTGTATTTAGTTTCTACCATTCAAACGATATCATTCACATTGAGAATTGCTGCTCTATTTAGAAGTACTATAATTATATCAATCGCTATTGAGATTTTTCTAAATCATTCAATTTATCTAATGACAGTATCTAATATATTTTAATTATAATAAAAACGAAGCAAGGTTTATAGATTTCCTACTATATCATCAACCTCTTCTATAAAGTCGTAGACAGAGCCTGCACAATATACTAAAAACATGTCATATAGTTTCACAACCGATTATTATTCTAGCTCTGCTTTGGTAGTAGGATATTATACACCACTCTGAGCTAAATTAATGCTTCGTCTGCTTGGGTATTCAGTCGAAGTCTCTTCGCGATGCAACGAAGTACCTAAATGAACTGCTGTCTTCGTTCAAGCTGATCCTCATTCTGATTACGTGTTCTGTCAGCTTTTCTACCCCTTACGACTAGGTCCTCAACGAAATGTGTTCCCCGGTTCCATTTAGTATCAAGCCCGATTATGTATTAACTCAGATTCTGTACCCTCTGTGATTTTGTGGGTTAGGTGTAAGTGAGTTTGTGGTTAGATGATGAGATTAGGAAGAGACAGGGACACCGGCTAAATCCTTAAACTAATAACATACACTGATTGATTTTTAGAGGAATTTTTTCTTTGAACAGATTGTTTCTACATAAATAAAGCTTTCCCATTAGATGTTTAGGAATCCGATGACTCTCAACTGGGCACTGTTTCCTAGTGTTTTTTTTAATATTATGAATTGACTTGACATAGTTGAAGATCTCCATCGATTCAATCCTAAAACGGAGAATGACAGTTGTGAGCTAGGATATCGCTTAGAATCAAAAACCTGTCAAGTCGATATCTCGAGCTTACTTCTCTTCACTACTCGAATTTCATACAGAAATTCATTTTAGATTTATCTTCATTGCAATTTGACTCGAATTTATGGCTCATTTACGCTTAAGACGTTCTCGAACGTGAGTTTAGAATGTCTCTGGTGAACTTTGTTATCTTTTACTAATTATTTAGGTCCTCTTTACTTGGTCTGCTTGCACTAGCACTATTTTCTGTTGCGTGTACAATTGTTCTTTCGCTAATTCCGCTCTATGTATCAAGAAATGATTTTAACATCTCCAACAACAGCAACATTACCAATATTGACAACATCAGCAACATTAACAATATTGACAACATCACCGCCACGCAAACATTAACAGCTGCTAGTTAGTTGATTTTTATTCATTTTATTTTATTTACATACGTATTCTTTACTAGAAAACTCGCTTACTTCGTTAACTGTGTCTTACATGTTGCCATCTGGATTTGCGAGAAAGCGCGGAGCGCAATCAGTCACCGATCGTACGACAACCGCTGATAACGTATTTGTTTCATCTTTTATGCTAATTCATTATATGTATTGTATTTCAGCTGCGACAAGCAACCGGTTCTCCCAAAGGTTCCATCATCGTCAACACCATCAGCAGTGCACTAGCGGCCGGAGGCAAGGGTCGACGTCGCCGCCGCGAGTAAATTTCTGTTTAATATATTTCTGCTAACCATACTTACTTATGACTTTATATATAGCATTCAATGCGATAAAACAGATCGTCCCGGAGTTGCTATCGTTTTCGACGTCGCACTAGCGTATCCAGAAAATTTACCGTGTCAAACTCTGCCCTGTCAAGTCGAACAGTTTACCAATATCCATCAACAATTCAATAGTGCAACCAATGTTGCTATCACGGCGGACGATGGAAGCACCTTACCTGTACAGCTATGTCACGTCCAATCTAATCCCAATCGTGACAGTAATAATGAAACTAGTTCCGATGGTATCGTTGTCGGTAAGCAGGCAGTTTCTTTTATTACTTATCTAGATTTTTGAACGAAAGTAACTTACAAATGTATGCTTATTCTTTTCAGCACCATGTTCAATTGTTTGTCAAAATGGTGGTGGATGTACAGGTCCCACAACTTGTGCATGTGCTACGGGATGGGGTGGTGATACTTGTACAATCGGTAATATAAATTCAGAGTTTGATTGATTGATTCTAATAGTTTCCATTATTTCTCTCAGCTATATGCACAAATGGCTGCCAAAATGGTGGCCAATGCACAGCTCCTGATAATTGTACATGCACTGCAGGCTGGAGCGGTGCAACGTGCGGACTAGGTGAGTACTATTTAAATTTTAGACGTTTCCTATGATTTCTTTTCTTGAGAATTAGAATGTAATTAAGAATGTGCGGTGATATTAGTTTAGATATTTTATACTAAATTATATATAGGATGTAAGATTTATGAAAGAATCTATTTATTATCATAATAATATCAATAAACAACATTATTATATTTTTGATTGACAACTAATAATAGCATTTTCTTAAGTTTTATCATATGTAGACGTTATCACTGTCTCGAAAACTTTCATATAATAATATCATTTTAGTGAATGTATAAGATGTTGAAAGATTTTATCACTAAATTGACGCTGTGTCAACTGATTTGTTTCAGTTATTGCAATCGAAACATGATTATAAATAGATATTATAAAATAGGAGAGATAATAAAATCCATACGAATCTATTTCAAGGCAGATATATTGTTAATCGATAGAGAAGTAGTGAATTATAAAGAAAATCTCATTCAATCAATCTTCCTGATTCATATAGGACAGCCAACGTCATCAATAACTACAACAGCTACAGAAAACTCTACAACAGCCACAAAACCAGCAACAATAACCACAGAAACAAAGACAACTACAACAACATCGACAACAACAACAACGACAACAACAGCAATAACTACGACAACGTCAACCATAACGACGACGACGACATCAATCACAACAACAACTACAACGACAACAACTACTACGACAACAAGCACAACTACAACTACAACGACTACTACGACAACAACTACTACTACTACTACAACAACAACTACTACTACTACAACCACCACTACAACAACCACCACTACAACAACCACCACTACAACCACAACAACAACTACAACTACAACAACAACTACAACAACCACCACTACAACAACCACAACAACAACAACAACTACTACTACAACAACAACTACTACTACTACAACCACAACTACTACAACGACAACCACAACTACCACAACAACTACAACCACAACAACAACTACAACAACCACCACTACAACCACAACAACAACTACAACAACCACCACTACAACAACCACCACTACAACAACCACCTCTACAACCACCACAACAACTACAACTACAACAACAACTACAACAACCACCACTACAACAACCACAACAAAAACAACAACGACGACAACAACCACCACTACAACAACGACGACAACGCCAACGACAACAACTACTAGTAAGTAGTTTATTAAATCGCGTGTGCATCATATGTCTGTTTGAAAAAGAGTAGCTTCATGAGACATTGAAAAACGGACTATGACACCGGAAGTCAAAGACCAAATAAAATAGAACATTATTTGTCTCAGTTTGTTTTCAATAGTGTGTGTTTGGATAGAGTGAGCATAGGTGATATGAGAGAACTTCCTTTTCAAACGGTTAGACTAACACATAAGATCGAATATTAGTATAAGGTAATAGAAACTACTATGGTTCTTTAACTGAATCGTCTTTTTAATCATCAGTATATTAGTGTCTACATTTTTTTTAGTACTAATAGTATTCTCATATCGATAGAAATAGTTAGTCATCGTAAAAAATAGAAAGTGAGAATTCAAAAGAGAACGATAAACGAACTATATCATGTAGAGGTCATGTAATTTCATAAATACCACTATGGTAGTTAGTTGTCAGTATGAGAAATAAAATTGTTGTATGATAATTCAACGACAGATCGAGAATAGTCCGACGAAAATAATGTCTCATCCTATGTATTCACGGTAGGCTTTACAAAAATTCTAAATTTCCATCAATCATTTTTATTTAAAAATCTACTATGTTCGACTAGTTTTTCGGAGATTTGCTAGTACACTTTGAGCTGAAAATATTTGTTTTCTATCTAAATTATGATGCTGCTGAAAAGCTCATCATTGTTTCAACGATGAATTTTATTAATTACTATTGAATTGCAATAATTTATTGTTTTGCAGAAGTTTGGACCCAGATTGCATCCGATAGTGTTATTGGTGATCAAAATTGTGCTGGAATTGGATACATTGCGTCGGCAACATTGAGTGCATGTCAGAGTGCTTGTCTGTCTACCAGTGGTTGTACAGCAGTCGATTGGAATACAAGTGGTTCAGGATGTACATACCGTCAATGTGCCACGTATCCGCCAAATTATGGAAGCCAAAGTGGTTGGCAAGTATGGGCATTACAAACCGTTTATTAAAGCGAACAATGTGGGAAATGACTGAAAGTGCACTACATTAAACAGAATGCATATGATGCAGAGTAAATAAACTTTTTTTTCTTATGTATTTTTGTAAAACTAAAATAAAAGGACAAATTTTTGAGTGTTCTGTAGTAAAAACTTTGATGGTAGGTGCGTGAATGTGTTTGAAATCAAAAACAGGCTAATCTATCTTTTGCCAAAAAGACAAAGACAATATGCTTGTAAAATTAAGATATATGAACAACTTTAATTTCGAAGACGCTTAACGTAGTATTTATTTAAAAAGGTAAACATCCATCAGGGTGTGGGTGAGAGTGTGAATATTAAATTCATCATAAATCTGTATTCGCACCAACATCCACACCCACAATAGCTATATTTAATATTTTTATATTATATGGATGGAATCGCGATCATTATCTTTCAAGTAAAGATGGATTTATACTTTTAACATATTCAATAGCAACATGTAAAATTTTTGGATTTTTAAATTATTTTGC
Source organism: Adineta steineri (assembly GCA_905250115.1). Classification (NCBI taxonomy): domain Eukaryota; kingdom Metazoa; phylum Rotifera; class Eurotatoria; order Adinetida; family Adinetidae; genus Adineta; species Adineta steineri. Next base: position 120,496 of record CAJNOI010000113.1, read on the forward strand.
TGGACAATCATCAGCTTGGCTTCGTGTATTTATGTGTTTTGATCGATACTTATCAGCTAGTCGTCTTCGTCGTCCATGGTGTAGTCGTGAAAAGGTGTTCTTATAATTATTTCATGCATTATTATCCTTGTTACTCTATTCAATTTCCATTTTCTTATTTTTGCTTGCTTTTATAGGCCAAATGGTACAATTGATCCTGATGCTCAATTATATCAAATTTATCCATTATAGGATAATATTAATTTGGGTGTTTATAATTGTATACCATTCATATTGATGCTAATATTCAATAGTGGTGTTATCTATCATTCGCTTAAACGGCGTCAAGTACGTATGATTCAACAATCACAAATTCAACATCGAGCTATATCAATTAGTTTGGTTATTATAACATTTCCCTTTTTAATAATGACTATTCCAGCAACAATTGTTGCTGCATTTTCTTCTACTACACCGCCAACAAATCTTACAAAAATATTAGATTCAATTCTTTATACATATCATATAACATCATTTCCACTTTATTTGATTACATTTAAGGAATTTCTGTGGGAATTTATCAAGATGGTCACTTGCAAGAATAATAATCGAACAATTGTACCGGCACAAGTTGCTATTGCTACAGCAAGGACACCCAATCAATTATAAATTATTTTATGATTAATCGATTAATGAATCTTCATGCTCAAATAGTCGAATCAATAAACATTTGAACAAAATATCTATTTTAATAACTTTGAATTTTTACATGTAAACAAATGACTATAATAAAATAACATAAAATAAAAATCTTGAGAGTGTGGGTGCGGGTGTGTAAGTGTCGAGGATTAAGACGATAATCACACCCACACCAGACGAATTTGAATCATTCCTTCTCGCCTTTCACATTCACTCAGTTGAGAACGAGTTCAATTATAATGATAATCATTATAAAACTAATGACTAAATAAGATATTCAAATAAACCAATATCTTCCGAACACCTTGAGGACGTATATGTGAATGATGCTTTTTTCTTCTCTTTACGTACACTCACATACCCCTTTTTCTCAGCTTTTTGACTTTCTATAAATTGTTGAGAGTCTCACACTCTTCTCACACCCACACTCTCAATCTTGAAAAGCTTCTTCTTATTTTTTCATTATATTTTAGTGGGTTTGGGATGCGTGTGAGTATTATGTCCATCTTATACCCACATCCATCTAAAAGCTAAATTAATTTTCGAATTGTCTAACTTTTCTTATTTGATCACAAAAATTACAAGACAAAAAACAAATGAAGATATGAATAAGAATAAAATAAAGAAGATCTTGATTATATTTTACAAATATATAATAAATAATAAATAATAAATAAAAGTTTCGAGATAAAATAAATGTTATATAAAGTAATAATTTTAATATAGAATAATGTTATGTATATATTATCGATAGAATTTAGAGTTTGACAAATTTTTGCACTCTGTTGTTGCCTGTATCAGCCACGTACAAGTTCATTGATGAATCGAATGCAATACCTTTTGGTCCGTTAAGTTGTGCTGCACTACTACCACTAATCCCAGTACCGGCAATCGTAATACCAGTCTGATTATTTTGACAGAACATTTGCACTCGATGATTTCCATACTCAACAACAAACAAATTCAAATAACTATCAAGTTTAATAGCTGTGGGACTTGATAAAGTTGTAGCAGTGGATCCTGCTGTACCTGGAGTACCAGCAATAAATTCACCTGATGAATTTCCTGGTATCCATCGCATAACTGAATGGCCACCGCAGTTGGTTATATACAAATAATTACTTATTGTTGGTAGATAATGAATTCCCCAAGGCTGATTCAATTGCGTAATTGTATTTCCAGCCCCGGCGCCTCCAGCAACAACTTCTCCATTAGTACCTGTAGTTGAATTCGTCTGAAAACGTATAATTCGATTATTACTATAATCTGCAATATACACATATGTGTCTGTTGAGTCAATCACTATATCTCGAGGAACATTTAACTTGTTTAATGCTGAACCTGCTGATGAATTTATTCCAGCAATCGTAATTCCAACAGTTGATCCATTTACATATTTTTGTATTCTTGCATTGTTATAATCGGCTACGTACATGTTGTTTTTCGAATCAAGATAAACGCCTTGAGGATTACACAATTGACTGGCACTCGAGCCAGGTGAGCCTGATTGTCCAGCTATAATAGTCGCAGTTGTTGCATTTTTCAGTAACTTCCATACAACATGATTATTATATTCATCCGATATATACAAAGTGTCATTTGAGTCGAAATATATGTCTTCTATAAATGTCATTTGTGATGAATTCAGTATAGTAATACCTGTTGTATTCCATCGATAAGTACTTAATGTACCTGAAAAACAATAGAAATATTTCATTTATCACTCTACACATCCTGCTCAATGAATTCATCTCATATCAGTTTAAGAACCATTCGAAACAACCTCTTGTGTTTAAGATTCTCAGCCATCATATATGGAAAAATCCTATATGCGAGTAGTGTTAACATTGATATGTGATGTAACTAAAGAACAAAACATTCTTCGTAGGACGTGTACGATGCATTGTCTACTATACAATGAGATGTCCTACGTTAGTTAGACTAGAAAGAACATTTAATCTTCGTTCAACTTTGGAGAATCTTCTATCATTCGCGTGATATTTATAGAAAAACTGAATACACAAGTTTTCGATCGGAAACTTGATTCATAAATATTTGTCATAAACATATAAATGTGTTAAAACTTCAGTCGAAGGGAACTGTCCTTTTGCAGACATATAATTCACAAAGAAAACTAGATCGTATATAGATTTTTGCGGATAATATCAGTTTTGAGCAATTGCTATAACAACAAAGAGTTGTTTCTTTTTTGGCTGACATATATCAGATATTCTTATAATTAGAAACCCTTTTTAGAAGCAAAGTTTTTAGTCAAAGCTTGGATATTCATTACATCTATGAATTCTGTGGTAACGAGAAGAAAATCAATATAATGATGATGACTGTACATTAGCAATGAACCTCAAGGAATATCTTTTATGTCACGTTCTAGTTCGCTCTCTACTAATTGAGGAGAGATATCGCTTCTTACATCTTCCTTAGACAAAATACTAAACTTTAATAAACTCAAGGATTGCTATTCGAAAATGACACTAAGTTGACTTGATCAGTGATTTTTGTAAACTACAAAAACTAATGATTTCAATGAATAGTTCATCAGAATCGAACAACACATTTTCTTACTAACATGGATTGATTGTTGTTGTCGTAGTCGTTGATGTTGTCATAGTTGTTGTTGTAGTCGGTTCTATTTTAGAGAAATGAAATTGAGGATGTGGGCGTGTATGCGGATCTACTACAATTTCTACATCCAGGAATGCTAATAGTCTCTTAAGATTGCTCAAGTGTAATATAAATAGGCTGTTGGAGATGTTCTCGTGCGTATGATTCTGCGATTCCGTGGGAGTATTTTATGGATCCGATGTAGTCCTCATGAAGTAATTCTAAGAGATAGGATTAAATCAGGCTTTACCAAAAGTAACTCTATGAATATACAGCTCGTGATATGTGATAAACAGCTAGTAAGAGAGTTCACGAACCGTTTTGTTCGATATATCTACCAGTTTCTTTCGATCAACGTCAAAAAAGAAAAAGCTTGTTTCTCTCTGATATATCTTTCTTAAATAGACGTGGTTATACTGACCTAACGGAATTCTTGTTCCATCTATGGCAATCATAGTAACAGTGTCCATATTAGCTGTTAGATTGTTATTTTGGTTTGATATATTAGCAAACAATTCACAACCAAAAGATGATCGAAAAAAAGTAAGTGCCTGGCAATCAACTTGAGCTAAACAAGCCACTTGACAGTTTTCAATGTTCGATACATTGACAGTGGCAAATGGTAAGCAAGTTGTGCGAGAACATTGAAATTGCCAATCTACCTCTGTAGACATGTGAACCGATCGTATATCTTGTGCGGCTGATTGTGTAACAAGAACAAACAGAATGAATAGAGAGTTTCTTCTCTGCGCCATAAACATCAAGAATGTTAGTTAAGAAAAAAATTTGACTTTAAATGGAATGCACTGCGATAACATAGCATTAAATACCTTTTCAGTTTTTCTCTCTTTCTCTCTTTCTTCATTTATATTTTTTATTTCATTAGTTTGATGAAAACAAATTATGACTACTCTTTTTGTTAGGATTGTGTAGGAGAGCTTCACTTTGTAAAAATACTGCATTTAGAAAGATGGTTTTTTCTTAGTTTATGCCCAGGTAGAAGAAGAAAAATATGAATATCTTGAAATCTTGTTTTATGTAGAAAACCAGTTTAGTTGTTTATAATATGATAGTACTTTATATAAGATTTAATTCCGCCGCGTAATAAAAGAAACGTTTTATCAAATAAATGAATTTAGAGAAACTGCTTTTCAGCATTCTAAAGGAACTTTAATAATTCTTCATCTTCACAAATAATCAGTCTTTTTTCTTCGGATAAAATATATTTCATTTAACAGAATGGTGCCTGCTTTTCGTTTTTTCAGTTGTATGTTGTTATAATATAAAGTGCGTACACATCACAAAAGTTACTGTAAGAGAATTTTACTCTTTTTCCCCAAAGAAATATAAGAAAAACAAACGTTTTGTACAATGATGTTTGTTTTTCATGATCGATATTGCAAACAGAATCACCGTTACGATGCCATTAGGAAAATTAACAATCTTGTTCATGACATCTTTACTTTCTTTCTACATTTTGTTGCTTAGCACATCTATATCCTGAAGATGTCAAATACGTGACGTATACGGCTGTATTTCTTTGTACGTCATGTCCCAAAATTACCACCATATTTCTTTGTATTCCATGCCCTAAAATTATGACTATAGTTCTTTGTTTTACATGTCCTAAAGTTACGACCGTATTTCTCCGTGATTGGATAGAAAAAAGTACGGAGATCCCAAACGGAGCATTTACGACGTTGTTTTTACCGAACACGGTCGTAAATGAGCGCGTTCTGATCAAATATGGGTACAAACACCGTCGATTTTGCTTCCATCTTTCTCCGTTTTCCATATATCATCGCATTCAAACATTAAATAAAATGATCTAAAATAATCATAAAATAAAATACATCTACCTGATCTTAGCTTTATATGTTGAGATCATTTTGCTTCAACTTAATTTAGTAGAAATCATGTATTCTAAGTATTTGAAGTTCGTAACCAAGGAAATGTTGTGTTTACCCATCTGGATGTCGAACTTCGGATTACCAATTGCTCTGGCAGGCTATAACCATTCTGTTTTCTGATAGTTTCTAGGTTGTATCGAAAGGATCGCATAATACTCTAGATAATCAAATAGCGTAACTTAAGTTTTATTTCAAAGTTCAGACACTGACTAGAGTATTGATGTTGCCTTTCTATAATGAACCAAACAATAGAACGATGTAACATATTTCTTAATTTGAAATATTGTTGATTTTTAAGAAAGAGTCGAATATCATTAATAAAGTCATAGGAAACAGAAAATAATATCGAACAGGCGTACTTTTGTCCTATTTGAACGTGTGAATGAGACAGTTAGATGAATATACATACTAATATTATCTCACAACCACACACACTCACACCAAAATAATGAATTGATAATATTATCTTGAATTCCAATTGTTGAGCTTATCTGAGAGATCCAATGACTTGAATTGATTCATCAAATTCGTAGTCAATTTCTTCTTATCTAATAATTACCTATTTCGCTATAAAATAAAAAGTATCACTATAACTGAAATTCTTGCAAATGCAAAAACTCTATGAAAATTTAAAGTTATTCAATTGAAAAATAATTCTTTTCTTTTAAATTTTGAGATCAATAAAATATTTTGTGCATGATTTCTTATATTTCCTTTCCAATTATATCTTCATTTACATATTTGAAAATCAGTTTATAGTTTTAAATCCATTTTTCCTTATTTCAAAATTATTAAATTCTTTCGGTAATATTTTATTTTTTTGTTTTGATTTCAGAGGGACTTTTAAATGATATCTTTTTTTTATTATAAACTCTTTTATTTGCAACTCAAAATTTTGAAGAAAATAGAAAAATATAATGCCTTTCTCATTTCATATATATTTAACTTATTTCAATTTTTATCAAAGGATTCTTTTAAGCAATAAGGGTGCGCGTGTGGGTATGCATTTCTCACAGTCTCTTCTTCTTCTCGTATTCTCACACCCACACCGCCGAGATGATTTCAGAGTGAAACGAGGGGAGGGTCTTCAACTTCTGACTTTGGTTAATTCAAAAATAGGATTCATACATAGACGTTAGGGGATGATGCAGTAAAACGTTGAGAAAAATTATGGCTCAATCGACTTTCGAACTGCGCATAGTTGCCTAGTGCTTAAATAAGTTTCAGTAGAGACTGACCCAGTGCTCGCAAAATCCTAGATACGCCATGGCCATCTTGAGAGTGAGCGTGGGTCAGGCCTCTAGCCAGGGGGGTGAATGGAGTGACCGGTCACCCCCTTTGGCGAAAAAAATCTTGAAGGGGGGGTACGGATGAAAATTTTATTCACGAAGCAAAAAATTATTTTCCTACAGGTGTGCACCTCCCTTGGAAAATTCCTGGCTACGGGCCTGGCGTGGGTATTCTTTTCATTTCACCCACACCCACACACACACACCCTCAAGACGTGGCTGATACAGGCAACAACAGAGTGCAAAAATTTGTCAAACTCTAAATTCTATCGATAATATATACATAACATTATTCTATATTGAAATTATTACTTTATATAACATTTATTTTATCTTGAAACTTTTATTTATTATTTATTATATATTTGTGAAATATAACCAAGCTCCTTTTTATTTTATTCTCATTTATATCTTCATTTTTTTTCTGTCTTGTAATTTTTTGTGATCAAATAATAAAACTTAAAAAATATAGATAATGACTTTGTCTTTGTATGAAACACGATCTATAAGTAGCAGTGATGAAGTATTTATGAGTAGATAATTGTACCCACCTGTTTGGCTCTTCCCATACAGACATAGACAGAGATGTGCAAAGAAATTTATATAGAATAAAAAAATACAATTAAATCCATACTAATAATATTATAAGTTGAATATATTGATATTAAAACTATTAATAAAATTTCTAATCTTAGTATTAAATGGAATAAAAATTAATGATAACGTGTAGCCAAGACTATTTCAAGCCGTCGGTTCTATATGTCTTGACAATCAATCGTGTACACGTATTTGATTTTTTTGAAGGTCTTAACAATTTTTTAGAAATATACTAAGATGATTGATCGATACAGAATTAAATTCCCTACCTTGAATACTTGCTCATTTCGTCCTGAGAGACAAACTTTGGAATATAATATGGAAATACGCATCTTAACCTTAATTCTGGACCAAAAACACTATTTTTTTCCTGGGTTACTATGATTTTTTATCGAGAATCAGAAACTACCATTCAATGTTAAGTCCAATTCTGTATCTGGAACAGACTGTAAATGGTAGAGAAGAATATATGTTCATGTTCAAATCCATTAAAAATTTTATTAAAGACTGGTGTATAATCAATGATTCACATACAACTTATTTTGTAACCTGCAGAGATTAAATAAACGAAAGATGACGTTTTAAAAGGGATCTATACCACTAATGTCTGTAACCACATTGATTCATCTATTCGTATTCTGAAAAAAGCTTATGCTATCGTATAAATATATATATATATATTGATAATGAATGTTGATCTATAAAACTCAAATATTGAATCGAATTTATTATATTAATATTTTACTGTTGAGTAGAAATAATAAAAAAAAGATAGGGGACACCCGGGATTGAACCAGGGACCTCTCGATCTGCAGTCGAATGCTCTACCACTGAGCTATATCCCCATGGTGAAGCTATATTATATAGTTCTAATGATCGGGCGAGATAGTTGCACGACCAGATTTAAATAAGATTTAAATTGTGTGAAAATTAAAAAAAACAATGGCTGCCTCGTTTATTTAGTACAAGAGTATTTTTCTCACCTAAATTTTGTGAATATCTCTATGAAACGAACATATTTCGTTGAAAAAGTTGTAATTTTCATGATTCTTAGCTTCCGAGCAAGGAAAAAACAGACAATTAGGCAGTAATTGGCGCTCAATCGAACAAGCAGAAGAGTAAAATGTTATCGACAATTAAATATTTAAATTGACAAATTTCAATAATACTTTTTGTTATCGGACTATATTTATGTCATTCACTACTAATGCATTGCAAACTATTTAAGCATAAAAATATTAAAAAAATTTTACTTCAAGATAGTTAATTATTGCGCATATTATTTTTTGCAACTTCCAATATATCTTGCTCAATTGCATCAATAATAATATACTTGAAAATATTTTACAAAATGGAATAGTATTAACTAAACAGGATTATGTTTAGCAAAAGCTCAATACAGACTATAATTATTCTGAACTTTCAACAGTCATGATATTGATTATAGAAAATCTAATTATATCATCATTGCTAGACTATGTATTATTCTCGAGTGCCACAAAGAATAGATAATAATTGTAAAAATTCTATAGATTTTTATGATGCAAACAAAACAAAGCAAGAAGAAAAAGAGATTTAAATAGAGATCTCGTTTTTTGAGCTAATAATAATATCGACACATATATATATATATTCAGATAAAATGAGAGACATGTCTATAATTTGAGTGTAATAATAATTTACTTTGCAGCTTTTCAAATAACATCGGAGCAAATGAACAGGTATATTGTATTTTCAAAATACTGTTACATTCTCATTTATTTTTGGTATATCATGAAATATGAAATCTTGAAAATTATGTAGCAATAGTAGATCTCTTTAGTTATTGTCATGTATTCTCTGTTTCGAATGCTTTTTTTTTGTAGATGATCATAAACATGAATAAAGAGCCCTTTGGCAACATATGGTGATGATTGGCTTGTTACCAAACAAAGCATCTTCAAAAAGAAGAATAGTTTGCGAAAATAAAATATTACGTTAATGTTTTCTCTTCTATCATTCATGGCAAAATAAAAGAGTATAGGCTATTTATATTTTTCAGTGGTAAATTGAATTATTAACATATAAATATAAGAATGTGGCAAAAAAAGAGATTTTATTAATATAACCACAGAATATTTTATATACATGATTCAGAAAAATAAGGAGATACGTGAGTATTTAATTGAACGAATATCGTTCGGGGTGATGTATGTTTTTGCTCTTTTTTTGCTCAGCACCCATCTCACTCATTAAAACTCGACGTTAAAATAACAAATACAAATAAAAGATAAAAGGTATTGTAACTGAATGTCTTAAACAAAACAAAAAAGAAAACAAAAGCAAAAGTAAATGAGAAACAACAGAACAAAGAAAGACAAAAAGCACACTGTTGAGAAAGAACTGTTAATATGTTGGTTTTGTTTTGTTCTATTATATATGAAGGATTGTTTCTTGGAATTAAATATCACCGGAGAAAACACTTAAAGACGTTTTTGTTGTTCAATATTTGGTGGTCGATTTGACTGATAATTATTATGCAATTTAATTGATCCACGAGTATTAATATTTGAATCTGGTAAACGTTGAGTAGCAGCATTTTTATCAACACCTAATGATTGTTGACGTTTAAGAAGACTTGGTTGAAATGTTGATGGTAAAGGAGCAGTAATCGGATGATTTTTTGGTGATCCTTCAGGAATATTTCCTTTTATTGTTCGATTTGGAGAAAGACCATTCATATAAGATTCAGGATAATGATGTCGTCCATGATTCATTTCGAGGCTATTGCTCTAAAATTAAAATAGTTTAATGCAAATATTATTTATCATAAGATTGAATGAGTTCGAACTAAAATATTTCTCTCTGTTTCAATACATATTTTTAAGAAAATAAAAAAGAAATATTACTGGTGGTATATAATTTGATTTTCGCTGTGTTGATTGTACATAATTAATATTTGTTGAAAATTGTCCATTTTCCATCGGTATTGTATCATCATTATCATCGATATCATTAGGTTTTTGTACACGTTTCGCTACTGGATTTATTTTATTTGTTGAACTATTTGGTATAGATGGCATTTTTCTTCCTGATGTTTCATTAACTTTTTCTTTCGTATTAGTAGTTTGAGAAGTATTTGGTTGATATCGACTTGTATTTGCTGTTGTCGATGATGATGATGATGGATATCGATGATACATCGTAGGTTGTTGATAAGAAGATTCATCATTATTTCGATCTGAATAATTATCCTTAGTTGAATTCGTTTCATTCTCATTTAAAGTTGATGTTTCATTCGATTGTTTAGAATTTTTTTCAACTCGATAGTCATTCATACATGAATCAATATAATTTTTTGTCATATTATCACTTGCTTTAGGTCGTTTAGGTTGAAAATTTGTAACAATTATTGTTAAATTATTTGTACGACGATTAAGTAATGGTGATGATGCACGACGTATATGTTCATTTTCAGGAATGATTGATGTATCAGATGCATCAGGATTTGGATGATGTCCTTTTAATTTAAATGAACCTCGTTTATTAGATGAAAATGGTTCAATAAATGTTCGACGAATAATTTTTGAAAATGAATTAAGTGATGGACGAGTAGATTTTTTATTTATAACAGGTGTTGTTATAGAATTTGTATCATTTCCTGTTGTAGATAGATCTACATTTATTGTTGATGATGGATTATTATCTGTTGTTGATGTTGATTCATCATTTAAAGTATTATTATTATTATTATTATTAGTTGTCGATGTTGATGGAATTAAACTATTGAAAGGACAATTTTCTTTTGAAAGATTTAAATATTTTTCAAGAGTTTCCATTCGACTTTCACCATAATGAGTATATAGATGAATTTTATCATCAGATAATTCTTCATCAATTGGCCATGCAAAACTTGCACCAGGATCAATAAAGTAATGTATTGGCAGTAGATCGATTGCATCAATATCAATTAGAGGAATTCGATAAGTCACTACAAATAAAAGAAAATATCAATCATTTTTTTTTGATGCATAAAAGAAATCAACACTATATATACTAGAACTCGATAAAATATTTCTCATACATACCTTTTGATGCTGGTTTACTATTTTGTTCCATAGGTACAAGTGCTGAAAAATGAGCAGCATCAAATGCTAGGAATACCTAAATGATATTATTTACATAGATAAACATTAAAAGTGGAATTAGCTTACAGGTTGTTTATGACATTTTTCAGGTGGAATTTCTATTTAAAATGAAAAAAAAAAGATAAGAAAAACTTAGATATTATATGAAATCTTTTAATATACCTAATGGTAAATAAATTCCTCCAAATTCAATAGGGGAAATAGCTTCACCATCGTTTGTTCGTAATATCGTATCTGAATAAATAATAATCGGTCGACGTATATTATTTGCTAAGACATAAACATGAAATTCTTCTAAACTTTCATAATATTGTCTTGTGGATTGTGATGAAGATTTTGTTGAACCACCAGTATTTGTAACTGTTACAGTTTGTGATGATTTATAACTTTTTGATCTACAAAAAAAGAAAACAATGATTATTGATCAATATAAATAATATCATACTCATCAGTTGAAGAATTTGGATCAGATGAATTCGTATTTGAACTTATTTGTGATACACGTGGTTCAGCAGATGATAATCTTAATAAACCTTTCCATTCTTCATTCCATTCTTGTTCAGAAAAAACAAGACCATACTAAATGAAAACGTTTCAAAATTTATTTTATCAAATACAAAAAAACAAAAATTTCTAACTTTTTTATTTTGTACATATTGAGCCCAACGCCATCGTCGGTAAAGTGAATTATTTGGTTTTGATGTAATCATTGTTTCATTCAATGCTTTACGCATTGATAACGAATGATCATGAAAACCCCACATAGCTATAAGATTAAATAATAAAAAAATAGAATTAAACATTATTTTTCTATGAGCCTTTTTTTCTATGTCTGCTGTGACACTTCCAATGACAGCTACCTGTCGTGAAACTTAATCAGCTTTTTTTTTCCTAGACTTTGTTGATTCCATGACGATCATTTTTAGTAAATTGTCTCTAATTAAAAATTTTTCTATTTACACTTAAATTGTAATTTGATAACAACCCAAGAAGATTACTTAGAAGACTATCATGATTATTTGTTTACCTAGTGATGTAGCATGTAATAGACAATTTCCATCTCCACTTGTTAAGAGTGGATATAATTTTGGACAAGGTAATTTTTTATTAACCCACCAATTGAGACGTCCTAAACAAATATTTTTAAACGATATTTTAAAAAAAAATTGATAATTATATTTACTTGTTTCTTCCAATGTTGCCATTGTTGGTGTATCAACAAGACTATCCATAACACGAGTACGGATATCATCTGATAATTCATAGAGATTTGGTAATATAAATGATGCATCAGCATCCGTATGATCAATAGTCACAATTTCATCATTAACTGAAATTCGACGAAAATTTTTTGCTAAAACATTTCGTTGATTATTCACAAGACTTTGATTTGCAGATACAGTTGATAAAGCTCGATGTATTACAGGATAATTTGATGAATCTGGATCTTTTAAAAGAAATAAGATAAATTAAATAAAATATTTTCTTTTACTTGTTGTTCGTCGAAGTTTAATATCGGATGATGAATTATTTAATTGAGCATTTGTATCATCATCAAATACATCTTCATTGATATCATCATCATGACGTGGAGAATAACTATGCATTCTCTGATCGTTTTTTTTACATTATTTCAAAATATTAAGTAAATGAGATTCTGAAGATGAGAGCAAAAAAAAAATCATCGATTCAACATTGTTTTTAAATACATATATGTATTTACATCTAGAAGAAAAAAAATATATAATAGAATAAATATTTTAAAAATTAATATACATAATAGAATGTTTTGTTCTGACTATGCGACGAGATATTTTTGTTATTTGTTTTTTACTCATATAAAATATCTTATTGGTTTTTTAAGAGACGAATTATGATACATATATATGAAAAATAAAATTTTCAATTGAAATTATTTCTAAGAAGATTTAATTTAAATAGAATTTTAAAGTTACGAAAAAATGTTTTTTCAATAGATGTCGCTTTTATTGAATCAATCGATTTATATTCATTGGTTCCTGTTTTTATCATAGGATTTCGTTCAGAAGTATTCGTACTCTAGTGAACTTTTTCTTTTCTCTCATGTATATATATATTCAAATGATTAGTTATCAGTAACTATTGGTTCGAAAAAGCCAGCTGGTTGACCTTCTCGTTTCGTTCTTTTACTCAGAACACATCTGTGCGTTATCGTTGTTTTTTAATCTTTTATAGTCCACGTTTTTCTTCCTCTATTTATTCAATAACGTAAAACTTCGAGTATTCTTCTTCCTTTTTTTTTCGTACGCTACATAAAAATATTCTAAGAACTTGCATACCTTTTCTTTTTTGTTATTCCTCTAATATTTAATCACCTGAGAAAAACAAAACATAAACAAACAGAATTGCAACGATGTGAAATGCACTCGTTGATTGCATCATATACGTACATTATATTGGTATTGCCTAATTTGCATGTCACCATTCAAAAGATTTTTGCATATAAAAAGAAGATATTTTCTATTATAATTTCAGAATATGGTTCAAATAAAATACGAAATATGAATGAATAAAAATACATATGATTGACTTACCTTTCAATTGGTTTAAACTACAATTAAACCGTCTTAATACATGCGTTAATATAACTTAATCTCTACAATAAGAAAAATATGATTGATCAATTATCAAAAACAAATTATTCAAACGATCTCTTTGGAGAACAAGTAATAGAACCACATTTATTTCTTCTAATAATAATAATAATTTATTTCAGACTTCAAAAAAGATTGTACAGGAAACAATGATGTTTTCAAATGAATTATTTCAACGTGTTATAACAGCTGTATTTTGTTCATTTAGTCCAACTACAACAAATAATGATAAACAATATGCATTAAAATTTCTTGAAGATCTAAAAGAAAATCATCCATTAATATGTCTTACAATTGGTTTTGAATTATTAAAACAACAAACAACTAATGATTCATTATTACATCATTATGGTATACATTTAATTGAATCAGTTGTAAAACATAAATGGAATATATTAAAACCAGATGAAAAAATTTTAGTTAAAGAACAATTATTTCTTTTAATAAAAAGTTCATGTTTAAGTCAAACATTTATGGATCCAATTTATATACGAAATTCATTAGCTAAATGTATAGTTGAAATGATAAAACGTGATTGTTTTGAAAAAGTTAATACAACATTAGATGAAATTGTTCTTATGACACAAAATTTTGCTCAAATAGAAGATAGTAATTCTACTCAACTTGAACTTATTTTACTTGTTTATCGTTTTTTAAATGAAGAAATAACAATTTATGCTCAATCAATACAAATTCATCGTCGTCGACAATTATTAAATCAATTACAAAAACGTTTAAATGATATTTTACCATGTTTAATACGTATATCAAATGATTTATTATCTCAAACTGACCAACGTGAACGTTTAACACAAACATGTTTATTAGCTGTCAATAGTTTTCTTATATGGGTTGAATATAATCATTTTGAACAGTATGAAATATTTCTTTGTGAATTATTTTTAAAATTTTTTCAACTCAATTCAGTTAAATTACGTCATGCTTCATTTGAATGTTTACTTAGTCTTGTTAATAAACGTTTAGCTAAACGACAATTACAACAACAACAACAACAAAGAAATAAACGTATTGCATTATTACCATCAGCAGCATTAAATTGTCAACAAGAAAAACTGTTTCTTAATTATTTATTAGGTGATACAACATTGGAAATGTTCTATAGACTTTTATTGAGTCCAACGGTAAGAATTTAATTAAGATATCATCTAAGACAACGATGAGATTTCGCTAAGATTGAAATAGTTCTTACTCATCGAAATGGGGAAGTAGCTAAAGGTTGAAAAACAAAATGTCGAAAACAATAATATCACATATATACTCATCCGTTCCATTAATAAGAATCTAAGCAAAGAAGAGCATAAGTCAAAGATATGAGTAATCACCTTTAAGCGCTCTGCATTGATCCGTAGTATCAATATGAATCATCGTGAAGCAGACACGATTTTCACAGCGCCAATGTTTAACCTTTGAACATGACTTGTTTAGTTGATATACAAATCCATCATATACGGAAAATAAACACGCGATAGAAATAGTGATCTAGATATTTCTATGCAAAATAACTATATATTTATTTATTAAATTTAGGATTCTATTGATCAATTACGTACAATAGTTACCAATGATCATCTTAATTGTTTGAAAATGCTTGGTCAACTTCTTGTTAAATTAGCTAATTATTTATTACAATTATTTCAACAATTACCAACAAAATCACTTGATGATGATCAATTTTTAACATTTGTAAATGAACGAACACGTTCATTTTTACAATTTCTTCTTCTATTAAATCAACATCCATTTCATTTATTATCATTAAATTCTTATCAAGCATTAAATGCATTCATTATTCGTCAACCAACATTATTATCAAATGAACAATTTTGTTTAAAATTAGTTGAAAATTTAAAACAATCATTACATCGTGTGCATTTTCCAACGACAACAACCACAACATCAATAACACTTATTGAGAATGATAATGAAATATTAAAAAAACAATATACACATAATCAACAATGTTTTATTTATGCTTTATTTGAATATGACAGTGAAGAACAATTTTTTTGGAAATTTTTTTCACAATATAGAACTGAATTACAAAAATTAATTAAATCATTTATTGGAATGTTTTTCCCGGAAACAACAACAACAGTTACTGACCGATCAATTGTTGTGGTTGAAACAAATATGTCCTGTTTAAAATCTATTCTTCAAAGTTTACTTGGATGTCTCGAATCTCTTGTACAACGTACACCGAATAAAACTGATAATCAAATTGATACATCATTATCATCAATATATTTAATTATTGAATGGGAAGCATTTTATTTATTAATTGATCATGTTTTATTTATTGTCCGAAAAGAATTATTTTCATCATCAACATCAACAATAAAATCTCAACAAAAAATGGAACAACTCCTTATGACATCAACAATGACTGAACAATTTTTACGTACATTAAGATTTTTATTACAATTTACACCTAATCTAAGTGAACATATACATGGACATGTATTAAATTTACTTTCCGTGATGTTTTTTATTACACAACATGATCCACCATTAGCTATACAAATAATTCAACGTCTTCTACAAACATTTCAATTATATCAACAACAATCTATTGCTGGTACAGTTACAAATGATTGTGAAATTATGCAAACACAAGCATCGAATGCTTTTCTATATTTATGTAAAAATTTTACTGCAAAAATGATTGATTATTATTCGGAATTATTTCCATTCTTATGTAAACTTTATAAAGATGAATTTCAATTAACAAAAAATTCATTAACAATAACTATTGATGAATCATCATGTCCAACATTAAAATTACTTGATGCAGCACAAACATTACTCTATTATAAGTTAATACATGATAATGATCAAACACAACTTGAATCATTCTATGAACTTGTTAAACCTATTTATGAAACATTAGTAACATCATTATCATTCGATTCATTAACATCATTTATTCAATATCTTGATTTATGTTCAAATAGTACAATTGATATAAATATAATACAATATCGACGACGAAATTTAATGCTTGCCTTACATTGTTTGGGTTTATTATTACGTTATTCAAAACAACAACAAAATCAATTAAACATTATTTTACGTTCAAAAATAACAACTTGTCTTCGACCTATTTTGCTAGATTTTATACTTAAAGTTACACAATTTTGTAATCAATTATATGATCGACAAATCAATCCATTCTATGAAACATTAAAAATAAATTTAACGTATAGTGAAACAGAAAAACAATTATATCTTGGAACGTACGAAAGTAATAATATGGCTAAAGCAACGATAACATCAACTTCTGTACCATCGAGTCTTCCTGTTAGTTTTATTCGTTTTCAAACAACTTCAACGGGTAATAATATTATTGATGATCAACGTCTTCGTGATTATCTTCATCGATTATTTGATATATGTTATCAAATAAATGGTATGTTTTTTGCACATGATTCGGATTTATATTATTTAAAATTAAATGATGATAATTATTTTATAACATCATTTTTACAAAAAATTCTTTTTGAAAATTTAAATACGCTTCCATCATTTCGTCTTCGAATTGTTTTAAGACATTTTTGTCGTTCATTTGTTGAACATTATTGTTCAGCAATAACATTAGATAAAGAAGTAACTAATGAATTATTTCTTACATTTCTTGATATTTTTTTACCTTATATACAACAACGTTTAACAACAATGTGGAGTAATTTATTAACAACAACAATTCTAGATTATCAACAAGGTGAATGTACAGATGAAGTTATTGAAGAATGTGTTTGTGTTTTATTAACACGAGATTTTGTTGATATTATAAGATATTTTATATATAAAACAACACTTCCTGGTCAAATAAATTCAGCATTAAGTGGAAATAATAAGAAAAAGAATAAAACAATGAATGGACATAATCATAGTGAAAGTATGTGTGAGGAAACAAATGGTATTAGTAATGAAACCGATCATATTGATGAATGGGATGAACAAGTAACTAATAACAGTGTTTATAATAAATTATTAAATGGTACACAAGATAAAATGGAGCATAGTGATCTTTATAATTACATGGTTAAACTATCACGACAAAGTAAGTTTCATGTTCTGTTAATTCTCTTTCTCGTAGCAAAGAATCCAGTAAATATAAATTGTTTGTGTGTCCGCAGGGTCAAAAAAACATCGAAAATCAATTTTTCGAAAAAGACATTTCTAGAGGTTTTTCGATGAGGACAGTTCGAATCTGAAGACTTTTGGGTGACCGTGTAGAGTGAAGAGGGTTCAAAGGTCAAAAAAACATCGAAAATAAATTTTTCACGGTTTTCGTTTGTTTTTCCAGTAAATGTATTTCTACGAGAAAGAGCTAAGGGAGTCGTCGGACGAGCGTTACTTGTATATAATTATGACTAAATTTATTATTTTTTATATGTTTAGATTCTCCAATTGCTTTACGTCTATTTACTTGTGTTATAAAAATCTTATTTGAATGTTTAACTTTTCCTGATGCTTATTGTGTCAATCGTTTCCTACCAATAATTCTTCCATTAACAAAACTTTATACGGATATTATTGATAAAAATGTTCATTCATCATCATTAATTGATATCAAATTTCTTTTTCAATGTTTATTAAAAGGCTTAGAACGACATAATGAGAATGAAGGTGTGAATACAAATATGATATCATTAATTGGTCATACTTATGAATTATGGTATAATCAATATCAAACTCAACTTGATCTTGTTCTATATCAAACAATTCCACAATTAAATGTTGAATTATTAAATACGTATAAAACACGTCTATTAGCAAATAATAATAATAATGATAATCAAAGAAAATCTCAAAATATTACTGAACGTGAACGACGTGATACAATTAAAAATTTGCTCAATCCTATTCTGTTGTCACCTTTGTCAAGTAATAAGAAAGAAGGATTAAATTTAAATATTCCATTTAATCAATCAACTATCATTACAACGCTTTAAAGAAAAAAGAAACTGTAACAGGGCGCATATAACAGTTGTGTGTGTATGTGTATGTGTGTGTGTGTGTGAGTTTGTGTGCTTTTCTTGTTTTTCCTACTTGTGTTCTTTCGTTTGTTTTTTTGATCTAGTCGTCTCAGGCAGCAGCAGCTATTTGTGTGTTTGTGTCTGTTAAAAAGAAAAATTCCTTACGCTCTGTATTTTGGCTTTCGAGCCATTATTATCATTGATTTCATTTGTTTATTTTTTTTTCTCTTGTTTTTTTTCTTCTTGTTTGTTGTTATTATTTCTGTTATTACTTCAGTTTTTTCTTTATGGCATATACGCATATATTTACATGTTAAATAAAACATTTGAAAAGGTTACAAGTTATATAAAAACAAAGGTTCCTTTTTGTCTTTGTAAATAGGTAAATTACTATACTGAAACCATTGATCTATCACTAATATATGTAAATATGAATTATAGAGAAAAGTTTCTCATCATCAGATATATTTATTTTACTTCTTGCCCACAAAGTGCACATTTTATTAAGAAAATCGTACGAAGTTAGTATCATTCCAGACATCATAGTTACGTCTAAATAGCATATCAAGGATTTAACTAATACATGGTTAAAAATTAATACAGCGTTAGATTTAAAAATGAAAGCATGTGTTCGTAATTTTAATAAAGTTCTCCTTGTGGACATTAGGCGAGTTTGATGCTAACTGTTTTCACTTCGTAGTAACCTTCGAGACCATAACTTCCTAATTCTCGTCCATGACCTGATTGTTTGAAGCCACCAAATGGTGCTTGATTCCAGAATGTATTGTAATCATTGATCCAAATGGTACCTGCATGTAATCGTTTGGTAATTGTTAAAGCTCGAGTTACTGAAAAGTCATATAAGACATGAATAATTCGATAGAATTAAGTTCAACTTACAATCTTTGGTGACGATACCAGCCGCTAAACCAAATGATGATGAATTAGCTCGTTTGATTACATCTTCATAACAATCATATTTTAATAATGACATCACTGGTCCAAAGATCTATACAGACAAATTGTTTCTACACATGTGACAAAGAAAAGAAAAGAAAAGAAAAGAAAAGAAAAGAAAAGAAAAGAAA
>CAJNOI010000113.1:140449-168364 GCA_905250115.1 Adineta steineri
AAAGAAAAGAAAAGAAAAGAAAAGAAAAGAAAAGAAAAGAAAAGAAAAGAAAAGAAAAGAAAAGAAAAGAAAAGAAAAGAACCAAACCTCTTCACGAGCAATCTTCATATCGTCTTTCACACCACTAAATACTGTCGGTTGAATAAAATAGCCCTTGTCACAAGCTCTCTTTCCACCACATTCAAGTTTGGCACCTTCTTTATTGCCAGCTTCAATATAACCGAGAATCTTGTTAAATTGTTCTTCGCTAACCTAGATAATACAAAACATCAATACAAAGTAATGTACACAATTGTCATTTTATTTACTTGGGGGCCTTGTTCTGTATTTCGATCGTATGGATCGCCGACTACACGTTTGTTAGCAAGTTCAACACATTTAGCTACAAATTCGTCGTAAATTTTAGCATGAACGTATGTGCGTGAACCAGCGCAACAACACTGTGCTGCGTTGAAGTAGAGTGCTTGATGAGCAACCTTGGCAGCATAGTCAACTATCAAAAAACAAACACCATAGAATTAATTTTCATCTCATTTCGTAAACACTTACGATCGGCATCTTCACAAATAATCAACGCAGACTTGCCACCTGAATTAAAATAAAAGAGATACTTTTGCGCTGAAATGATATTCGTAACTTACCAAGTTCGAGTGAGACTCGATAGTGATGGTGTTTTGCTGCAGTTTCTTGAATGAGTCTACCAATCTAGAACAAAACTATCTACATTTGATATTGACTATGAATGATCTTACTTCTGATGAACCAGTAAAAGCTAGTTTATCGACGTGTGGGTGGACGACAATTGCATTACCACATTCAGGTCCATCGCCTAGAATCATTAATGTGAGATGATACTGATTTAGATCACATTAGTTACCTGGTACAATATTGACAACACCTGGTGGAAATCCAGCCTAGATAATTTAGAAACAAATCAATAAATACTTTTAACTAAAACAAATCGAATAATACCTCTTTGATCAGAGCAGCACAATAGAGAGCACTAAGTGGTGTCTGTTCAGCTGGTTTCAATATAACGGTATTACCTATTTATTATAATAAGATACTAACTCAATTCATACTGACAAAAATTGACTTACCACAAGCAAGAGCCGGACCAAGTTTCCACGCAAGCATAAGAATCTAAAGATAACTGTTTTATATGCTGAATTGCTACAATACGAATAGAAGAAACAAACCGGAAAATTCCTAAAAAAAAAGTGAAATATAAGTTTAATATGTGAAAAATAAAAAAAATAAGTTCAACCAACCATGGAATAATCTGTCCACAGATACCAACTGGTTCGTGTTCAGTATACAGAAAGTGACCGTTTCCTGCTGGGATTGTTTCCCCGGTGATTTTGTCTACCCATCCTGCATCTATCATATTCAAAAAAAAACATTAGTTACAACAAAATGAGATTATCAAATTCTACATACAGTAGTCGATACAATTAGCTGAAAGACCAATATCACCCATACTATCATGGACTGGTTTTCCGTTGTTGAGAGTTTCCAATTGCTACCAATCAATTCATTTTATTTGGTGAAGAACTATACAAGAAAATCTTACCGCTAAATATTTGATATCTCGTCGGAGTAACTCAGCAAATTTGCGCATTAAAGCACCACGATCAGCCGGTTGCATTGTACGCCATGGTGAATCGACATGAAATGCTTTTCGAGCGGCTTCAACAGCTTTGTCAACATCCGTCTACAATGTGAAAAAAAACAAAATCGATGATAGTATAACAACATGATTTGGTACATAATCTTACTCGAGTGGCTTCTTCGACGTTAGCAATCACTTCACCCGTACTTGGATTGATAACTGGAAATGTTTTTCCTTTATCTGCCTTGTGCCATTCGTTGTTAATAAAAATTTCTGTGTATTTGATTTCAATGTCTGGAAGTGGTGACATCCTAAAATTAGATGTAACATAAGATATCAAGGAATGTTTATTTGCGCAAAAAAAACATAGAAATATAAACGAAACAATGAAAAAAGTAAATTTTTCTACTTTCTCCTATATCTTTCCTACTCTGACATGTATAACTCCCTTCAATTAAATTTTATAATCTCAATGTGATATAAACAGTATTGATTATTTCTTTTACATGATATATTATTATTCAAAGGTCAAACTTACCTTTGTCTTGTACGATTTTCAAGTGCAAACTTTCTGTGCAATGAGACCGATTTTGTACGTTGAAATAGATTATTTATATATTACGGAATATGAAGATCATCGAAGCATGAATGCGCAAATAACGAACGGCAAAATCAATTACGTATTTTTTTGTCGAGTCATACTACGTCTTTGAGACGTCATCCGAAAATAAATTATATTCAAGTTTTACATATACGGTGATGACCAAACAAAAAATAAGAGCGAGATATTTTTTATTTTTTGCTATTGTATTACTGCGCATCTATCTCAAAACAACATGGTGATTAATTCAGCCAATGATGCATTCTATCAGATGCGTAATTAAATATATTTTCATAGATGGATTAATACAAAAAAAACCCTAAAATATAAAAACCAACATTTTTCAAATGCTAGAAAAATTTGTCAGAACGAAGAAAATAATATATTGTGGTATTTTCTAAGATCTTGAATAAATAGAGAAAATTGCACCGTTTTGATGAAGGAGACGAGGTCATTAATACATAACAATAACTTTCTATTAGTCTGATTATGATATCCTTCTTTTCTCTATGCTGCACAGAGACAATACAGTACTTTCTATTATATCAATCAAATTTTATGGGCAAAACACTTTATTGATTTTCTCATGAATAATCTGACTTTTTTATTAGAAATCAGCACAAAAAACTCAGTCGATCGATGCTACATCTTATAAAATATAACACTATATTCAATTTTCTCACGACTAGACGCATTTGCTTATTTTTTTCGCCCTGGATATTTTATTATTATCTGATAGATTTCAATCAAATCTATAGGTTGATATTTGATTGCGAGTGAAGCGGCATGTTTCTTTTTTTTTCTCATATAGTTCGACAGATATTTGTTGATTAGTTTTTAATTAATTTCATTCCAGTAATATATGAAAAAGTAAGCATTTTATATATATTGATGGTAGAGAAAATTATTCAGAAAAAACACTTTTGCCAAAATTCATATAAAGTTAAGTTAAATTTTAGGCATATATTAAAAAAAATTTTCGTCGGGCTTACGAGTGTCAAAGATCGATTGATTCAATACTACTCTCAGGTATTTATTTTAATTGTAATATTTTGAAATAGTCAATAATCAGTTGATCTTCATGTTTTATAAATATGAGAAAAATTTCTGCTTTTTTTTAATCAAACGTTGATTCACAAATAAATCATTTCTCATTTTAGTTCTAACTTTCAAATAATATTACGACCAAATAGAATTTAATAGAAGTGCGTTATTCTTAATCTACTTTACGATTGATATTTTTGTTTTTTTGATCATAAAGTCATTTTATATTTGCGCACAACGAAATCAAAGAAGCTTTGATTGACATGTAATATAATTTGTGTATATATAATATTATTTTGAAAATAATATCACGGGTGTGCCTGGCAAAATAACAAAATATATTTTGATTAATCATCATTATATTCAAAACGATAGTATACCTTGAATACGTATTTGTATTCCTCAATAATATCTTTTTATAACCATATATTTTTCTTTCTTTCTTTCTCTTGTTTCATTGACATGTGTAATCAAAATAAATATTTTATTGATGCGTAATTTATTGTGTCTCTACAAAATTTGTTCGATATGATGATTTATTTTAACATCATAACAAAAATGTGAAGAAACAGGACGTAAAAAACTTACGAACACTACTTTTGCAAATTTGTTGAAAATATAAAATGCATAATGACTATTTTTTTATCTTTATTCTTCCAAAGAGAAATAGGATGACAAGGGTGTGGTTGATCGTAGGTGTGTGAATGAGGCGTGATAAAGGAGAAGCATCCGTATCCATCCATCTTGAGGGTATGGGTGCTGATATAAGTAAAGAATATATATACACTCTTGTTCACACTCAAATTTTTAAGCCATTACTTAAATAGAAATTGATTAAGAGAAAGTTTTCAATTAAGTTTATACTGCTTATTATACTTTAGTATTATAAAATAAATTTATTAACAGGGTGTTGGTGTACTTGATGAGATCAATGTTATATCCGTATCCACATCCTCACGATGGTTCATAGAGATCTTCTAGTTTTTTTAAATTTCAGTTTTGAACTTATGATCAAAATATTTTTCAAATCCAAAGAAATGTATCTGTATCAATATGTTATATTATTTTTCAAACTGAGATGATATTTTTGTTACATCAGACTTCAGATACACAACGTGAGCATAATCTATTAGGTAAATATTCGTTTATAAATTATTTATTTTGTCATAGAACTGAAAGATTAATTCCATATAAATGACATGTGACTATCGGCATCATGTATATCTGATTTTATATGCGAATTTTGCTTAGTTGAAAAGATTAATACTCGATATCGATCTTGTTGAATCTCAGCGAAATAATGACCATCATCAATAGAATAACCAAATTCATGATTTTTACCAATAATAATATGAAAATATTCATCTGGATGTTGTTTAGAAAGTTCTTCACGTAAATATTTACTAACATCAGCATATGTACCCATCATAGAAGGAAATGTTTGACTTGTTCGAAATGCTATATTAACAAGACGTTCACAATCATTACCAAAAGTAATTGTACTTGAAGATGTAAGTACTGCACGTTCATGCTTAATAGATGGTGGTGATGTGAATATTTTGGTTTGATGTTGAGTAGTGGAATTTGAATTGTTAGAACCATTATTACCTTTATAGGATTTTACTGCTGCTCCAACACCTAAAGCAACAACTTCAACAATAGCTCTACCGAATAGTTCGCCAATTACTTGATCCATAAATATTATTAGTTGTTTGAAAGACAAGAAATGAGTATTTCTTCGTTTATATATAATTTAGCTGCTGTTATCTTATTATTATGTGAGTGACACATATTCTGATAACAATTCTATCTTGTATCACATGAGTATCATATTTATCAAACTTAGTCATTATATGACATGAATTTTTGCGAAATATACAATCTTTGATATGGTTCAACAACATATTATTAATAATAAATATTTTATTGATATAAATGTTACATATGTTACAAAAAACAATCAGTCTAGTATTTCTTGTTCCATTCAAGTGCCATCTGACTATTAGCATCATGTGTATCTAATTTCGTATATGGATTTCGCTTAGTTGAAAAGATTAATACTTTATATTGATCATATTCGATTTCAACAAAATGTTCACCACCATCAACAGAAAATCCGAATTCATTATAGTCACCAATAATAATATGGAAATATTCATTAGAATATCGTTTTGCAAGTTCTTTACGAAGATATTGATCGATATCAGAACAGTTACTCATCATCGTAGGAAATGTTTGACTAGTTTGGAATGCTATATTTACAATACGTTCACAATCATGTCCAAAATTTGTTGAACTTGATGTAATAAGTACAGCTCGTGACGACTGACTATTTAATGATGATCGACCGAGTGATTTCTTAGCCAAAGCATGACGTAATCGTTTTTGTTCTGATGATTTGAGTGTGTGATTGACTTCCATCGCAACATATGCTCCTTGAACTGCCAATAAACCAACTTGGAAAATAAGTTCAGCTAAACCACCAGCCATATTAATTCTTAAGTGATATAAACAAATAATTAATTCGAAGAAAATGAATATAAAACTAATTATTAATTCAACTTTTTATACTTATTCTAAAAATTGTTATCTATCTTATTTGTATACTGACTCAATCGTACACGTAAATATTATCATAAGTATTCTTTAGAATATTTGATAAAGCTGAATATGATATGACGCATGACGATGAGTAATTTTCTTGTCAATTGTAAAAAACAAATTACAGCAACTATATCTTTGTGAATACTATCGTCTACGATTTTGTATGTAGTTTTTTATACTTTGATAAATTATCATATATGATTAAAGTAAAGGTTCAGATAGACAATAAGTTTATTCAGTAATACTTTTAATCACAGCAATAATAAATACTAGTTAATTCTATTTAGATATATTGGGTTTACGCTTCTTTTTTTGTAAATATTTGTCATAATATTTATTATTTTTACACGTATAATTATCCCTTGACTAACTGCGATCATATAAATAAATATTGTATATTCAGAAATTGAAAGTATCAATCTCTGTGAACTAAAAAGTAAATACTTTTTAAATATTAAACTGAATTAATTATGGAAGTGACTATGTGCACTCACATAGTCAGAATAAAATATTTAGCAAAAATTGTGAATATCGGTGTAGTATGGGTGACATGTTACTCTTGTTTCTTACTTACATCCATACCCACACCCGCACATAGTCCGGTGATTGTGTGCACCCGAGTGCGTATAGCCACTTGACTTTGTACACTCGAATGCACATATCCACTTGACTATGTACATTCGAGTGCACATAGCCACTTCTATTTAAATATAACTCACACCATACAATAGATTTTAACTGTGGTTGACATAGTAGCCGTTCTTATTGGTTGTATTATTTACTCACAACAATTTTCATATCACGTGTTTTATATAATATACTACAGAATAAAAAAAAAGAAGAGTAACAAATAGTTATTTCAAAGTACTTCTCTAACTGTAGTTAAGAGAATATTATTTTATGGTTTCAAATACAGAAATTAATGCAAATGATGCAGAAAATAAAATTTACCGAAATACTATTGGACCCGTAAAAGAGTAAGTACTAGAAAATACTTCTTTTTTTTTGGAATAGTGTCGTCACTTACTTTACTTCCTATAGCTAATTTTAGAATCAGTTAATTAATAAAATTTAAAAAATATTATTATCTATAGATTTACATCTGTGCGATGGGCTCAAACTGCATGTTTTGTATTAATTGCTATTATGAATTTAAGTGCTTGGATCGATTTACAAGGATTATTTGTTGAAATACCTCTTATTATTCCGCATACTCCAGAAGGATGGACATTACCATCCATAGCAGCAATTTGTATTTGTGCAGCTAATATTGTTCCTGCAATTGTTGTAATATTACGTTGGTGGCAAGGAAAAAAATTCTCTGAAATTCCTTACATTTATCTTATTATTATTGTTGGAGTAATTGCTTGTTTTGTACTTGCTCTATTTTGGCAAAGGACAATATTTATATTTGGTCGTGAACGAAGTATATGGCTATTGAGTTGTATTTTCATTTTATCAATGCTCGACTGTACATCATCACTTGTTTTTTTCGATTATATGAAACGTTTTCGTGCACAATATTTACAAGCTGCCTTCTTAGGTGAAGCACTTACATCAGCAATTCCTACCATATTAATACTTGCTCAAGGTGTAGCAGGTGAAACAATATGTATACAGACGGGCAACAGTACTATTTTCGAACCTACTTATACTCAACCACGTTTCAGTGTTAGAATTTTCATGTTTTGTATTGCTGGTATCATTGTTGCATCGCTTATTGCCTTTATTTTACTTAGATGGACAAATATAGTCACATTAGCTGATGCTGCAGATGTGGTAAGCAGTTCATAAGTATTGGTGAATTTCTATTTAGTTCTTTATCATTTTATATTGTAGGATGAACGTAAGAAAATTAAATCCAATACAGATATTGTTCATGAAGAGAGTGAACCTATGGTCACTATTGTAAAATCACAAACATCATCAAAATCTACGAAAACAATGTCAAAACGTGTGTTTAGACTATTATTAGTTATAAATACAATCAATTCAACAATAGCATATGGATGTTTACCATCGCTGAGTACCTATGCTTTGTTACCTTTTGGTCAGACAGCTTTCTATTATTGGAGTGTTACCATCCCAATTGCTTATCCACTTTCATTAATATTAAGTCTCTTTTGGAAATCTGTATCGACAAATATGATTATATTTCAATCGATATTTAATGCATTTCTTTCTGCTTTGATATTTATTATTGCAAAACAAAGTCCATGTCCATGGTTAGCAGATACAACACAAGGTGCTCTGATGATTATTACCATATGGTTTATCATGTCATTTATCAGCGGTATTTTACGAATTGCAATTGGTAATCGCATTAAAAGTGAATGGATAGATGAAAAAGGCATGTTCTATTATGGTGCAACTGTACAACTAGGTTTACTATTAGGAACTATACCTATATATTTTTTAATTAATGTATTTAATCTTTTTATTGATCGACAACCATGTCAAACATATTGTATATCCTAAGATCTATAAATATCGAATTTAGGAGAATTATTTTGTTTATCAACGAATTGAACAATGTAGAAAAATGATTTGTATCTTAAAAACCATCTATAAAACTACGTTAGTCAAGATTGACTTCTCTTATAATCTTACAGATATTTAATTGTTCATAAAACTGCAGAGGAAAGATTCAGAAGCTACTATTTATAATCATCAACTGTCGTAGGAATTTAATTGTTGCCACATTGAAGCAAGACCATAGATTTGTTTTCAATCCTACTTCTTTTAGTCTATTAATGAACGAATTTCACAATTCAAGATCAAGCATAATTCTAATAAAAAGTTAGGGAATATTTGAAGATCAACAAATGGATTATAGAATGCTATAAGTTCTTATAAGTTATGTTATATCGTTAGATGTCACTACTAGTCGTTTTGATTTGCCGTAAACATCCGAAGTCTTTTCTTCTATATAAATGGTAATTTCATCCAATCTCTTTCTTAAAGTGTTTAAGTACAGAATTTGTTGTGTTTGTCCGAAATACTTTTTAGCATTTTTTTTCTCATTCGTAAAATGAATACATTTATAAAACCTTCTCAACATGCTCTAAAAACTTTTTCTCTTCAACGTTGTTCTATATCAACTAGTCCTATTGTTTACAGTTGGTTTGTAAGATTAACAAATGTTACACAAGTTAATACAGAAGCTGCAACACCAAAACATACAAGAAAAAGAAATTATCCTTTAACATGTATGAAATTATTTTTTCAATGTAAATAATTATTTCATTAATGTATTTGCCTAGAAAAGATGAACAACGTCAATTTCCCAAATTAATTGGTCATACAAAAACATGGAATACATTTAATACATCAAATTTACGTGATGGAAAACGTAAAGCTGAAACAGTTAGTGATGATCTTTTTCTTCGTCAATTTATTTATGGTACATGGCATTCATTATTTGTATCCGAACTTATTATAAAACGACGACATAATATGATTATTCTAAGTGGACTTGTAACACGAACAATTCATCCCCGTCGAATGTATTTTCTTATAGGTTATACAGAAGAAATACTTTCTGCTCTATTAAAAACTCCTGTTAAAATAGAAATTCAGACTGTAGAAAATAAAGATGAAGTGATTTTTACATATTGGTAGAAAAGACAAAAAAACGGAACTTTTTCTAATCAATATTTGTTTATTTCTAGATAAATTTCTTTAATTTTATGGTATGTTTCAAAGCACGACAAATATATAAACAACTAATAGTTAACCATAAATATCGAAGACAAATAAAAATTGAATTGAAATTTAAATTCAATTCTTTAGTTAAACATTGATCATTGATTAAATAGAATGTTTCAATAAGATTATTTATTTTATTTTCAAACCAATTTAATGATTGAATATTATTTAATTGTCTAAATTCAATATAGAATACATTTGGACATGTACGAATACGTATATGATACGTTTGAATTATCCAACGATAGATAATTTCGAATCCAATGATGAATATACCGATACAAATATGTACAATTAGATAGAGACGACAAGACATATTTTTTTAAATATAATAATAGGCGCGAAAGAATTTATTTTACTTTTTTTCAGATATGGCCATGCAACTGTGTAACAGACGTGTCACTCAAGTGACTACAAATCTAGTTCGACAAATTGCTAAACCAATACCAATGAAAGTTGAAGATGATCATCATGATGATGAACATACACATATTTCAGTACCGAAAACAACAACACCAAAAACATATTTTTCTATGAATAAACATTTATTACGTGGAAAAGCTTCGATTACAACTGGTCTTAGCAGTATGTCACACATTTTCGATTTTTATTCATTCATATTAAATTTTGTATTTTCGTTTTCTAGCTCCTCTTAGTATTCGTCATGCGCATACTGATATTCAAGTACCAAATTTTGATTATTATCGTCGTAAAGCACGTCTTGATGCATCAAAATCATATCGAGATGCTGGTGATGCCACATCACCTTACTCCTATTTAACTCCTATTGGTAAGTTTATATTCTATGAAACTTTCCTTAAAATAAGGGAAAAAGATATCCTTCATGAGATACAAATCACATACCTTCTGATTATGAGACAGACATCCTAATCTCTGTTTGTATATGAAACATTGATTTATTCAGGATTTTGTAAAGCATAAAAAATGTGCGTCAGTGAGATCTGTAAAACAGATTTCTTGGGTTTCATCAAATGTAACTGTTCTATTAATTATTCTTGATCATACATAAATATGACGAAGTGAAAAAGAATCTACTAATAGAAATTTTTTTTATAAAATAAAATTCCTAATTTAATATATTTTGTTTTTGAAAGGTATGGCTGTCACATCAGCATATATGGCAAAATATATTATTCGAGATATAGTTGCTTATGTTGGTCCAGCTAGAGATGTTATGTCACTTGCTAAAGTAGAGATTAGTCTCGATGCTGTACCTGAAGGAAAAAATGCTGTCTTTGAATGGCGTAATAAACCCATCTTTGTTCGTCATCGTACACCAGAAGAAATCGCAAGAGAAGAAGGTGTTAACGTAAGTCAGTTACGTGATCCACAAAATGATGCTGATCGTGTGAAAAAATCTGAATGGTTAATTGTTATTGGTATTTGCACACATCTTGGTATGAACAAAAAAAAGCCAATTTAATTATATTTATTTTCCAAAATTTCATTTAAGGTTGTATTCCAATTGCAAATGCTGGCGATTTCGGTGGTTACTATTGTCCATGTCATGGTTCACATTATGATGCATCTGGACGTGTACGTAAAGGTCCTGCACCACTCAACCTTGAAGTTCCTCAATATGTGTTCAAAGATGACAGTACCGTTATCATTGGTTAGAATATAACTCTACATAATCATCAACCCGTTTCCTTTATTTGTCACTTCTTTTTTTGATCTCTAGTTTATTATATACTTTCGCATATAAAGAATCATTTTGCCATTCATGATTTCGTTCTTTTTTTTTCTTCTGCATTCATACAAAGATTAAAATCGTTTTTTTCTTTATTTTATTTCCTTGTTCATTTTCAAATTAACAAAAGTAGATATTATTTTTTTTTAAAGAGAAACAAAAAATTTTCTTTGTTATTTTAACCATAGTAGAGAATACCATTTAAATTTTGTTTTAAGACAAGAACCAGGCCTTCTTGACTAGCATCATATTTCCATAAAACATATTCATTATTTTTACGTGCCATTTTAACATAATGATTAACTGCACGATAAAGATCATGTAGTTTAGGATCATGAACAGCATCTGCAACTTCTTTTAATTTAATTAATTTCTCATTTGTAACTAATGAAAAATTTTCATTCGGCAGTAATGTATCATCAGAACGTTTCTCTGGTTCATTATGTTCTTTTACATCGGCGATTGGTAAACCAAATATATAATGAACATGTGCAGTTAAAATAAATGCAGTTAAGAATATAATGAGATTCTTTAAAGAAAATTTTAAAATAGAAATATTTTGGTAGAATATTCTTCAATCAAACTTACTTGCATTGTGTGTGTATGTGTTTCTCTCTGAAGCTCAAATGAATATGAATCTAGAAGAATGTAAAAGTAATAGTTTAGTAGTCAGTATATATATTAGAATCTGACTCTTTATTCCTCAGATTTATATCACATGTATGTAGTTACTCATTTTCAAATAACGTCACAAATGAAACTACAGAAGACAACAGTGTCTTGTTTTTTTTTCTGACACTAATCTCAAAAATAAGTTGTTATAAACAGATATTTAACTAACGGAAAAGATCAATATTTTTACACAAAAAAAGAAGAATATATGATTGTACTTTTTTTATTCTACTTATAAATAGACTTACAGATGTTAGGAAAAATTACTAATATACAAATAGTCATATATAATTAAATCTAGATTTGATTTAATTCATATTCTATTTTGAGATCGATAATTATGAACATTATAGAACGTCGACTAAGAGAACGATGAAGTATTCAAGATGTTTAAGTTATAGTATTTTCAAACAAGAATATTATAACAAAAAAGTAAAATGTTAGAAAACTTTAAAAAATAGAATTCTGTGTCATGCAACCATGTCCCACTCAGTCGGTACGTTATACTTCTTGAATATTGCATTATTTGTTTATTTGACAACTCATTTTTGTAGTGTTCCTGACATAGAAATATTAATTTGTCTTATTATTACAATAAAATGTTGTTAAAGAAGTTCAATATTGATAATTAAAACTACACAGTGAATGTTTTTCTTTTCAACTTTATATTTTGAAAAACATTAATAATAATAGATTACATTAGTTTAATGATATATTGTAGGATAGAAATTCTATCTTATTATATGTAAATAGTTTCTTTTTATAGATATATTCTGATATCAGTATGATTATACTAGTGCAAACATGTAATTAATTCTGTATCGTTAATCATATAACTATTACTAATGAAGTCTCTATTCAGCGCATATGACTATAAAATAATTAGATCTATACAATTTCACTTCCCTGTCTACGTATACGTTTGATATAGTATATTTAGTTTACGTCAGCGTTCCCATTATCGTCATACTTCTAGACTTCTACGTATTGAGTATTTAAAAAGTATACTGTTAATACTATTCATCATTTATTAATGTTTGCAAGTCCAGTAATGCATGATTTTCAGCTCTAAAACGATAATTGAATGAGTGTTTATCATATAACTCAAATGAATTTGTTCAATCGTAAAGTCTTGAAGATTGGTGGAAATGTGTAATACATTTGTAAAATAGAGACCAGCACGGAGTCAGATAAATTTCATATGAATAATTCAACTTTAACGTTGAAGATTATTGAAGTTCATAGTTTTGTTGCCCGAGATTTTCTCTACAAAATGACGTATTTTGATGGCTAGGTCGATGCTTTGTTGAAACTCGCCAACACAAAAGAAAAGTCGGAGTTATTTTCGATTCCGACTTTTTCTATATTTTATTTTGCATTGTGAGGCTTGCTAAGACGACGTTAAAGTTGAATTATTAACATAAAATTTATCTGACTGCGACGGTGACTACGAAAATGACTCTGTGCAGGTCTCTGTTGTAAAACCTTCAGTGAAATTTAGAGACTACCAGATTTAAATTCAATTAATAAAAAAACATTTTTAAACTAATTCCATTCGAGGTTTCTTTAACTAGTTTTAATATTAGACGTAATGCCTTGTTCTACTTTTTTACAAAATAATCTCATCGTTAATATGCAAAGCCTTAGTGGATTATAATCTCATCTGGAATCATTGATTATACAGAAATATTATCAATGTTAATTGTAGAAATAAACATTAGAAAGTTACTACGAAATTCAAAACGAATAAATAAATGCATTTAAACAGAATAGCATCGCAGTAAGAAAAATATTCAACAGATTTTGGATAATAGAAAATTTTTCTTAATCCTTCTTATCGGATATTTTACACCTTTTTACTTTAGAGCTTCGTGTTTAACTCCGGTTAAAATTTCAAGAAACACTATCAGATACTAATGAAATATTATAAGGTTAATAAACCTAAAAGTTCGTTGACTTCTCTCTATTAACCCTTCTAATACACTACACGGACATTTTTGTCCATAAATATAAATCATAATAAATTCAACTCTAATATACTTAATTATTCTGGCATATATTCCGTATTTATAGATGATTCTACTAGATTTTTGTTTACTTGCATAATTCAAAGCTTTATCATAATAATATATATGTCTATGACGTCTACAACATATATACGGTATAATAGATGAGAAGACAGTAAAAATAGTATATATAGGTGAATCATACTATCACCAGATGAACTTTCTCAAGAAAAAATGAAAAGGAGATATTCAGCAGATGATAGAGCTTGAACAAGTTGATACCGAATATTAAGCATTTTATACACATATTGACGTAATCAAAAATATTTAATAAAATGATATTGAAAAAAACCATTATGAACTTTATTTGTTATAATAAACAGATTCTAGAAAAATCGAAAAAAGAAAGAAAAACAACAACAAAACCATGCATTAAGGTTATGATCGACTAGTAGAACAAATGTTTTCATATATATATAAATCATGCCGAAGTTCAACAAGGATAGAAGAAATAGCAATAAATTTAATTATGATTTTTGAACAAAAAAACGTTGTGACATAGTTCCATAAAATACTTTTTTTTAACTCTTATTGTTCGATTGAATTTAATATTTTATTTCTCATTTCGATTGTTATTAAATGAATGATTATTTTCTTTTTTAGTATTTGATATTGATGACCATGCTGTATCATTTGTATTTGCATAACTTGTT
Source organism: Adineta steineri (assembly GCA_905250115.1). Classification (NCBI taxonomy): domain Eukaryota; kingdom Metazoa; phylum Rotifera; class Eurotatoria; order Adinetida; family Adinetidae; genus Adineta; species Adineta steineri. Next base: position 155,121 of record CAJNOI010000113.1, read on the forward strand.
GCATTTGCTTCAAGTTTTACATGTGGATCATTAAGTGATTTGAAATTATTATCTTTTTTCCATTTCATTCGACTAATAGAAAATAAAATAGATAAATAAACAAAAAAATGAGATATCTTTTTTACCGATTTTGAAACCAAATCTAAATAAAAAAAATAAATCGATATAAAATTTACAAAAAAACAGAAATCATTACCTTTATTTGTCGTTCTGTTAACGCAAGATTATGAGCAATTTCAATTCGTCTTCGACGTGTTAAATATCTATTGATATTTTAAATAGAAATATACATAGTTTTCTTTTCTTCCTACTTTGTATAATGAAATTCTTTTTCTAATTCAAGTGTTTGATGACGTGTATAGGTTTGTCGTGTACGTTTATGTTCAAAACTAAATTCTATATAGAAACAAAAACAACAAAAGAGAGAATATAATTACAAACTAAACAATATTATCGTATAGATATTAATCATTTTTATGTGTTACATTAATGTCAAAAAATTCCATACGTTGTCAATAAATTATCTTTACCTGGTCTCATCCATGGATGTGTATAATAAAGCATTGGATTTGTAACTGACATAGAAAATGATGATGATGGAATCATATGATTAACTGATGATGAAGATGGTATTGGTTCAATTTGTTTCCATGATGAGTTACCATTTGATGTTGGTAAAAGATAATCATTTGTTGTATGATGTTGATCATAATGATGAGATGTTGATATACCTGTTTGCATCATATTATTATAATTTGAATATGTATTTGCTAGAGTCGAATCTCTATTAGTTAATCGAAAATTTCCACGAGTATAATCAGTTTCATATTGTTGATCATTAGTTGTAGAATTTGTTAATGATAAATTAAAATAACTATTCATTATTTTTGGTCAATTAAAGAAAACGCAAAGAAGGAGAGAAAAAAAGAGATAAAAATAAAGTTAAATAATAATAATGCCCATAAAAAAAATTTTATACACACATATGGATCAATAAAAAGAGCTCGAAACAGCAATATTAATAAAGAATATGAATGTGTTTAAACGACAATTGAAATGATTGTTGTTTCTTTTCGAAAGAGAATAGTATCTTTTTTGCTCCAATAATATGTCTCAACCATTCATTATTCGAGAAAAGAAATTTTTTTTTAACAACCAATCAATATCTTTCTATTCATTAATACTTTTCCTTTTTTCTTTTTTTTTCCTCATGTCATCATTAAGCGATAAAAATGAATATACAACTATCTCATTACGAATGGTCATGTATTAATAGAAAATTACCTTTAAAAAACAAGTATAGGTGAATATTTTTTAAGTAGAATCGTAAGAAAAATACACGAACAGAATTTATTTACGCATATTGATAAATATTTATAAAAATCGAAATTCGAAAGATGTTCATAAATGTTGTCCTTGTAAATATAATCTAGTATCAACATGATGGTAGAGTAGTGGCGTAACCGAGGTTGCACTAGCCCGGTCATTAGAAGAAAAAAACTAGTAATTACCACCATTTTTTCAAGGATCATAGGGTATTGCCTGGGTGTCCGTGACCTTCTGGTTACGCTACTTTGGTAGAGTCATTTTTGTCGAGTCTTATAACCTTATTGTATATATAGATTTTTACCAAAGATCCTTATTCTTCATATTAAAATGTTTGAAGTAGTATTCTTTGATATCAAATATCGGTCACTTGGCTTTTTGAATAAAAAAGTTCGACCTTTTTGATTACACGAGTATGTAAAGATCAGAGAATTTATCTACAAAAATGTCATCTATGTAAAATCAAGACGATTTTTTTTAAGTTGTTCCATTTTGACACCTATTTCTTGTGCTATTGAATCATAAAAATATATGTCGCTTGATCGTTAAGAGAATGTTTCAACTAATGAGAATTTAATGTCATCAATGGAACTGACAATTATCTCGGTTTGATCATGTTGTTGTTGTTGTCGGGTTGTTTTAGCTGTACTATTGAATGAGTTTGTTATGATCAATCAAGTGTTTCAGAACCTTATAAATTATATCACTTAGTCAATTAAGGTATTATTTAGTTATTATGATTTCTTATATCATATATCGACGATATATATGAACAAAACAAATGTAAATATTTGTAACTTTTTTTAGTTTAACTATAATTTGTTTTATCGGTTTGCTATCTCCTGCTGTTGTTCTCTTTATGTTGCTTTCTTTTTATTAGTTTTTCTCATCCATATGTACAATCGATTGGTCTCTTTAGGATGCATTCATTATTGATCATATGCAGACGATTCGACACTTTTCAACTGCTGTTGCCGTTCAATGGCCCTATTAAACTTTTCCATTCATGTCCGTTTGATCAATCAGATGATACTAGTCGATTTAAGCTCATTTTCTCCACAGGGAAGTGCTTATCCATTATTATAGACAATATATTTTTCCAGTAGTGCATATGAATACTCAACAAAGCACAATATCATTTCTTTTTGTTTATCTATTAGAATGGACTATGAGTGTTAGATAAAAACTATTTAGTTCACACAAGTGACACAACAATCTGTACGTTTTTTTTGATTTTATTTCATTGAGATTGTTTGTGCATTATTGATCGTTATTTTCGTGATGATTTCTAATTATTCGCAGTTCATATGTGTATATGATGACCATAAAACAAGGTGAACACATCGTATATAAATAGAGAAAGAGAGAGAGAGAAATGAAAGCTCTAAAAGGCTAAATAATATATTAAATGTATATAAGGTGTGACATATAATTCGTTCTCTTGAGATGCACGTCAATTGTTGTGAGTAAGAGACAGAAAAAAATTTATATATAAAGAGAAGAAAAGTTCTCGTTTAATGAGCCTCATCGGAACATTAGATGACGTTTTAACGGCGAAACAGTTGCCTCATATATGAAAAGAACGTATTGCAACTATACCAGTTGTTGACCGAGATGTAAGAATGAAATATTCATTGGACAAAAAATATATATGACAGTTTTATGTTCTTTCATTAACGTATCAAATTTTAATTGTTGAGATACATATTAAGAATATAGTTTATCTCTTGACGCACCGACAAAAACTTTAAAATCTATTAAATAACAATGATGATTATCGGAAAAATAAATAATCTATATAGATTTCTTTATTAACAAAGAAGTCTAAATTCCATGTTTCTCTTTTATATAAAATCGAAAAGAATTTAAGAAGACTTTGCTGTAGCTATCAAAGCAATATTTTCGAGTGTAATATTTTTTGATGCATATACTTTAAGATGAGTATCGAATCCATTCTCATTTAGATATTCAATTCGACCCCAATCTAATAATCGTTTTGCTTTTAAACCAATTTGTTCTTGTTGTTCAATAGGAAATAAACGTTGTTTAGAATAAGTTGATCGACTTGTCGGTATTGAAGTATCTAATTGAAATGAAATAGTACCATCTAAATAAATATTGAACAAAAAAAAAAATATATCTATGAAAATAATTGTTCATTTACCAATTGTTGATCTTTTTCCTTCTTCTACCAATTTATGACGATTTTCATCTGTACCCCATGCTGTTAATGTTCGTATTAAACAGAAATCTTTTGGTGTTAAATTAAGACGACGAAAAAAATCTTTTCCAACATATTCATTCCATAATAGACGATGATGGCAACATAAAGCGATAATAATTGCTCGAATATTATGAGTATGTTGTTGAGCATCAACTGCACAACGTAGAGCAAGGTCAGTTGCACCGCCACATAAATGTTTACTTATAAGAACTATATGTGTTTGAGAATCTTTTGGAATTGGTAAATCAGGTAGATAAAGATCACGAATATCAAGTCGATAACGTCCAAATGATGGACCTGAATGTTCAGGTTTATGATGAGCATCAAAACGATAACGTTGATGATCACGTTCAATAAGTGCAAAATGAATTGTTGAATCATCTTTTACACAAGCATGAAGTTCATGAGATAATTGGCCACGTCCAGCACCCATTTCAAGAAAACATGTATGTGATTGTAAAAGATCTAATTGTACTAATTGAGCTATAATTGATCCAATTTGTTCTAAATGTTTACGTGAACGATTACCAAGTTCTTCGATATTTATATGTGGTAAATAACAATCAGGAGTTGTTTTATTATTTTCAACTGGTCCTTTAACAAAATTATCATGAAGAGTTTCCATACGAGTAATAAAATTTCGAAGTTCATCTTCATTTATATCTTGTAGAACTGTTGGATAATCATCATGATTATCACATTCAGGTCCCGAATTACAATTATGTTGATGAAATGGACCAAGAATAATAGGACGTTGACTACATTTACGTAAATGTCGTTTTAAATCATATGGTGCGATCGAATGTCGTGGATTGAATGGACATGGCATCCGTAAAGTTAATTTAGTTGCCTAAATGTAATAGAATTCAAAATTTATATAATTAGAACATTAGAGTGATTCTATTTAAGTGAATGCATCATATTTTTTAGTTCCCTATCTGAATAAATCAAAAGTGATGAATAATTTTTTTTACCTCGTCTAAATTTGGATCATGTAGTAAATGTTCCATACAATGTGTAGATAAAGATGTTGATGGTACCATTTTACATTGTCGTCGTTTTCGTGGACATAGATACTGACAACGTGTAGGATCCATTTCGTCTGTCATTATTATCTAGAACAATAGCAAATCTATTATTTTCTTTTATTCACTTTTTCGATTCATTAATAAAAATATATCAAATGAAAGATCAAGTTCATGTTCGTCATTGTCTACATTGAGACATTTAAATATTCTAAAATAAAAATTAAATAAATTTTATTGTACAAAATTATTGATTTATTTACTCTGATTGAAGATCATCTAAAATTGTACTTTCTGGATGTTGTTGAAAAAAAAGTTGAAAACCAGACATTGATACCATATAACCTAATAATCTTCGAATTGACCATTTGCATTTAATTGCAACACTTTCATCCCTTTTTTGTTTATAAAAAAATAAAAATTTTGATTTCTTTTAATTATTTTTCTTGTGTACTCAAAAAGTGAGTACACTACTAGAATCGGTCAGTGTGTCCGTCCGGCCGTTTACACGATAACTCCTGAAAGGCTAAGCCGATTGTCATGAAATTTTGTGCAGTTTAATCTCATCAGGATCTCGGTCAAGCCATTCCTGAGTTATTGCAAAAATACTGATATTTCCCTATGATTTCCATATACACTTTTTGCAGTATACATAACTCTCGGATAAAATCCGAAGTTTCCACATTTATTACCGAGTAAAATCAGTTGATGAAAGTGGAATATGATATTTTTCATCACGGTAACGACCAAAGTAAACTTCTTTACTTTCTTTTTGAACATATCCATCAAGTGTATGATGATAGAACTAATTATGAAATAGAAATAGAAAAAAAAATAAAATAAAAACAATAATTTAATATATAATTTACATTGTATAAAATTTCATTAAGTTTTTCTGCTTGTTGGCAATGAACTTGAACAAATGCATATCCAAATAAAACTAGAACACCATTGATTTTTAAAGTTCGTTTAACTTCATTATAAAAATATGGAAGATCAAACCAATGTGCTGCATGACCGGATATAATTAAGGCTAATGATGAATTCTCATGAGGAATATCATTACCAACACTAACTCTATGAAAAAATTAATTATAAGATCTTATAAGATAAATTTATATAAGTACTTATAATTAATATTCGAATGTGTATTAGTTTCATTTGCTTTATTTATTTGCTGTTCGCTCACATCATATCCTAGAAATGAAAATGATTATAAAGATGAGATATTAATGTTAATTTTAATACCGATAATTCGTTGAAAATATGGAGCAAGTAAAACAGTACTCTGACCAGTTCCACAACCAATATCAATAGCTAAATCATCATCGTTTATAGTATACTATTAGAAAAATATCTTAATTAATGAATAGTTAATGTGAGTAAATCATACTTTGAGTGATAAATAATTAATAATTTTATTCATCATCTCAACAGGATATGTGGGTCGACATTGAGAATAAAAATCACTATGTGCAGCAGTTTCAAAAAATCTTTTTGACATATCTGAAGTAAATAATTTATCTTGATATATTAATTAAAGCAAATTTTTTCTCCGCATTGTTCACTCATACGTCCTAGATTCTATTCCTAGCCATAAGAACTATTCATTAGATATTATTTCTTCCCATAGTAAACAATAGCCTTTTAAAAATATAAATTGTAGATAGATACATACATCTCAAAATATTTCTTACTGCTAGATATGTTCAATACTCACTGTTCTATGTCTCAAAGAAACGTTCTGGCTTCTATAATGTCTAAAAACTCATATATAGAAACAGTGGCGGATCTAGGATTTTGGAAGGGGGGAGCGACTTTTTTTTTTAAGTATGGAGGGGCAATACCTGGGGAGAGTGGGGGCGATTTTGGTTAAAAGCTATTTTTTGAGTCTAACTGAAGCAGTGTGAACCTATTTTTTCGTTCATTTTTGCTGTAAAAATTCAAAAAAAAATTGGAAGGGAGGAGCGATCGCCCCCATTGCCCCCCCCTAAATCCGTCACTGTATAGGAAGAGATCACAAAAATTTTTAGTAAACAGCACTGAAAATAAATGATTAGTCTTTTTTTTCGAATAAGTAATTTTTTTATAATAAAATATAACAAAATTTGACAAAATAAACAGTTTCGTAGAAAACATAAAACCATTAACTATTCCTTTCATTGTCACTATCGACATCATTATTTTGTATTTGTATTTGACTCTACGAACAAAAAAATAGTCGAATATTTCATTTCTTTACTTTTTTATAATCTTCTTACCGCTAAAACATCAGCGAGTTTATTAAGATCACGTTCACGAGATATATCAGCAATATCTTTTGGCATTGCATATTGTGTATAACTATTTGGTTTAATACCATTTTGTGAATTTACATAACGAAATTCTGGTTTTTCATTATTATTCTACAATGAAAATTAATATTAATACATAACAATAGCATACAATCAATTACTTCTGTAGATAAATTTAACAATTCAGGCCAATGAAAAAGTAAACTATCAGTCATCGGACCCCATGGATTAAAATCAAGAATATATAATTTATTCTATTCAAAAAAGAATATTTCATAAATCTATTATTTGAAGAAGAAAATAAAATGATACTGACTGAGTTTTTACGATAAATATCAATAACAAAATCAGTTGATGGAAATTTATTTTGTATATTTCTATTAAAAAATTCTATTATATTATCACGAATCTGATCAGCTGATGATCCAATAAATTCATAATAATTTTCACTATCACGTTGACTAATACCAATAATTCGATTATTTTTGACAAAACATCGAAATTCTTTTGATGGTTGTAATGCGGACCATTCTCTTAATACAAGTACATATTTAATTGTTGATAATAAACTATGATCATCATCATAACAAAATTTAAATCTTACAAAAAACAATGAAAATATATTTAAAAATACAATAGAATCTTTTTTTTCTTCTCTTACGGTTCACAAAGATCATGTGTGATAAAATCGGAACTTTTTAAAAGTAGAAAAATATCTGCTAGATTTGTACATTTTAATCGATTATCACTTATCATCCATCGAGCATCCTATTTAAAATAAACCATATATAATAAAAATATATATGTATTTATATTCTACTTTTGGACTACTCCAATTTAGTTTTGGAAATACAGCTTCATATTGATCTAATACATCTTTGATTTTTTGCTCAAATTCTGGAAATGAAATCTAAAATAATTCATTTTATTACAACTTTTCTAAAATGATATCTTATATTCAACATTTTTTGTTGTATCTGTATCTTCATCAGACCACTATATTTAAATGAAATCAATAAATAGAGTGATAATTTTCATTCGAAATAATACTCACATGATCTTCGTCATCATCATCATCAGATGATGGATTCGCATTAACACGACGCATTTCATCCATTGCTTCATTTGCACTAAAATATGAGTCATTGAAAATAACATAAGGATAAAAAAACAAAAAATTATACCTTGTAGGAAGATAAAAATCATCAGAACGAAGATATTCTAGAATATCATCCGTTAAATTAAGCATAACACTGAATTAATATATAATCATTTATTATAATAAAGATTTTTCTTTTCGATTACCTTTTAATAGAATATCGTTCAAATAATGGATACCAAACTGTAAAAGAACAATTCAAAACATCTTGAACACTAGCACGAGGAAGATCAGAAGTCATATTGAATATCTGGAATTTATATTAATCTAAAAACGCTGGTAGAATAGAATAGATGAAGTAAATCAGTATAAAATAATTGACATATTCCTTGTTGAGTAATTTACAGCACTCATGTCTTCAAAATCGCTAAGATCTGGGCGATGAATCGTGATTTTTCAAAATATTGACGATTATATCGCCAGTAAGAAATGCTTATTTTGTCGGAACCATTACGAATGAAGACTTTTCGACAAAAAGTCCTTAATTTTGGCGATTTTAACGCGATAGATCTCACAATTGATCGGATGCTAAATCGCGATTAAACCTTCGATTTTCCCCCCGATTTTGATGACATGGGTACTATATGTATTGTAGTCAAAGATTGAAATCTATCATTGTCGATAGTTATCTGATGAAATAATTGCTGAAATTTTCGTTTTCTCCTGCAATTAGATATTTTACTTACGTATGTTTAACAGAAACATTCTACTGGTTAAATTATTAGCCAATCATAATGAAAGAATGATTTTATAAAGTTTTCAAATAAATTGAAAATATTTAATCGAAAAAAATTGTTTAATAATTTTTTGAATATTATATCGAATTTTATTTGTGTAATATTTAACAGCTGCAATCAATTGTGAACAACAGAGCATTGAATCATATACGTGTTTATTATATGATAGCTGTCAGCTCGACTATTATTATTCATTCGGACTACTCATCATATATTTTTGGTTATTTGTAATTTAACATAATTTATACTTCTAGCATTTAGAAAAGTTATAACTATGAGTTTTCAATGGACTTTTCTAGCGACATTTCTCTATTGTGAATTAGTCGTTGTCTTTATTTTACTCTTACCATTTATCTCACCAGTCATGTAAGCTAATCATATATATATAGATTTCATTTAATTAAAATTAAAATTTAATTTTAGTTGGCAAAAATTCTTTAAATCAAGGATTGCAAAAGCATTTACAGCTGGTGCTAAATATTATTTTAATTTTATTATATGTATTTTTACATTACTTTTTCTCGGTAAAAATCTTTGATTTCATCATATATTTTTATTCTTCTCTATATGTATAGACTCAATTCGTGAGCTTCGTAAATATTCGGGTTTCGAAGTTAAAGATTTAAACACACCACATGCTGAAGCTCATGCACATATGAAACAATTTCGTTCACAACGAAATTTCTATATTGCTGGTTTCGCTCTTTTTCTTTGGTTGTAAGTAGTAAATAGAAATTCTTAGATTTCTGTAATGCATTCTATTTTCTTTAGTGTTATCAAACGTTTAATTCATCTTCTATCAGAATGTGCTCGTAATATGGCAGATTCATCTGCAGCACGTAAACAAGCTGAAGGTGCACATCGTCATTTAGAAGGACTTATGACCAAAGATGCAAAAGTAAAATTTAATTAAACAAAAATTAATAATATACATATGCTTGTATTTAGACAATTGATCCAAAAGAACTTGAAGGATCAACTGATGAAGCAGGACGATTTATTGATGCAAAAAAACATGATGCAGAAATTGAAAAATTTAAACAAGGTAAGTTAAACGACAATATAAAAATTCAGAATTTTTAATGTGTATATATTTAATAGAGGTAATGAAAGCACGTGAAGATATTGATTCATTACGTGAACAATATGACAATTCAATTAAAGATTACGATAAACTTAATGAAGAACATCGAAAATTACAAGTACGTCGATAATATTGTATTCATGAATTTATACAGAATTTTATTATAATTTTTAGGTAAAACTTGCTATTGCATCAAGTGGTAGTGAAACATCAAAAGACAAATAAATACTACGAATTACTTATCTAGTTCTCTTTTTCGGCTTTTTCGCTTTATTCATGAAATGCCCTTCTGACTATAATTCTTAGTTTTTATTTTACATGTCAATTAAACATGTGGTCTTTATTGTGTATCTGTTCATCTCATCACTTATCCTAGCTCTTTACTATACTTTATTTTTTTTTCTTTTGTCGCCAAATACATACATTATCTAAATTTACCCTAAAACATGCGTTTATTGTCTTGTATGATTGATGACAGTACAAAAATGTATTTACAATATCAGTCCGATATGCTTCAATGATTTTTTCATACGAATGATGATGTATACTTGTACATAACAGTTGAAATGGTTTATCAGAGCTTGGTAGATTTGTCTTCTTTTTATTATTGATCATATTTTGAAGAATTCGAAAGTTCTTTCAATACAGTTGAAAGCATGAGTTTGTAACTATTCATGATAAACTTTAGGTGGCAGGATGTAATTATGATTATCAAATGAGACAATAGATGTGATATATGAATTAGGAAATTCCTAAGAATTACTAGGCTTACAATTTTTAGAATCAGTATGACAAATTGGATACAGTTACGTAGGAATTCATCAAAAATTATCTAACCATTAACAGGATTCTCCTCATAAATCTAAATAACATTTGTGCATTCTAATTGGGGGTTATTCTTTTGTATAGCATTGAGTGTCTTCTCAAATATGAATGTAATTTTATAGTTATTATTGAATCCAATCATCTGGATTTAACGTCAGATTCAGTTTCTATCGAGATTTGAATGTGAATAGACTTGTACAAGATAAGACAACAATTTCAACTCGGCTAAAAAAGAGTTTAAATAGGCAGTTTATGCAATCAATATTAAGTGCGGTCAACTTTGAACCATCATACTTCTCGATGAGTCATGCATTATATATTTTTTTAGTATTAAGAAAATCTTTTCACTACATATGCTGATATTTATTGAAAAAAAGAGTTATATTAGTCACAAAAAAAAGACGTGAATGTGTTTTTTCTTGTAAAAGTTAGTATGCACTTTTGAAGATTGGTGTTTTTTCATTAACAATCATAACTGGATAGCGTTGTTTAGGTTTTGAACAAAATAAGCATGTCATCATTATTAGAAATATTAAAAAGACAACACCTGCCGCAATACCCATAATCATATAAAAATCCCAATTATTCGGAAATGGTTTTGGTTCGATACATCCATCCCAACATGCACATCGACTTGTCAATTGCATAACATATTCTCCAGGAGAAGTTTCACCAAGTACTTGAAGATGATCAGATGATAATGATCGATCACATATAAGTTGAACAGTTAAACGCCGATTCATAGATGATGATGGATAAACAATCGATGGAATTAAATTATTTGTCTTATTCATATTTATCCAATAAGCGTTTTTTTGTAATCCAATATCATAGCTAATCTGACGAGTTCTATCAACTAAAAATAAAAGAATTTTAAAAAAATTAATTTAATGTAAATTCTCTTTACTTTGACATCCAGCTACATTAATACAATTCTCTTCCGAAAAAGTATAACATGGATTATAAGACCAAAAATAATTATTTGAATATACATCATTGAATGTTGCGTCACCATTTACATTGCCAATTGATGATAAATCAATGGTACCATATCGGGAATCCTTATATCTACAAGAACTGGAATATATCGTGTGTGTTGTTGTAGCTGGTGATGGTCCTATATGATTAAAAGAAAGAAATTTTAGTTGAATAATTTGAATATAAAATACAACAGAACATACGTGATGTAGTTCTAGTAGTTGACGGTGTAGAATTACTACATCCATTCCAACAAGCACAACGAGACCATAAACGCATTGAATAATGATTGACATAATCTTCGCCAAGTGCTTCGAACTCATCTATGACATTGTCTGAACAAATCATTGATATGGAAACTGTTTTTGAACCATATGTATATGTAAGAGTAGGTTTCATATATGAATCTACAGTCCATTTAGCTGAATTCTGTGTAGCTAATGTAAATGAATATTGTTGATCGGTTGTTGCTAAATAAAAAAATTCATACATTAGATGATTCAGTAATATAAGAAAAAATATAGTTGTATATACTTTGGCAAACAGCTGCATTTTGACAGCCATTTTCCATAAAAGGAAAACATGGATTGAATGAATATGTATAGGCAAGACTCGAAGATGGTTGATAATCTGGAAAACGAGGTTGACCATTTCGTAAACCAATTGATGTTAAATTAATAAAACCTTGAGTTGGATGTTTGAATATACATGAATTATCTCCTAGTATTACACTAGAGAAACAAACGATAAGTACAATATTGAGAATTTGCATTTTTGTCGATGAAGAAAAGAAATGACTTGTCTGTTGTATTTATTGAAGAGTTTATCTTGATATTACTCAACAAGATGACGATGTATAGGTAAGACTTTTTTTTTAATGATAAGAAAAGCTCTACTTAGGTAAGGAAGATATTACTAATTTTCAAAAAAACAAGTTATTTTATCTTGTACTCTCTGACTAATAATTATCTTCTTTTATTTATCTAATGCTTATCATATATGAATGAAGATTTCTATTTTTGTTCATTTTACTATATTAATAAGATATTATCTATCGTAAAAATAAATAAATAAATCAGTATAATCAAGTTTCTATCAATTAGAAATATAGTAATAGATTAGTACGAAACATATGAATGATCTGTGTATTTGTATTATTTCAGCTATTATATTTAAAATCAATATTATGAATTAATTTGAAAGAATGTTTTTATTTTTTCTAGTTGTATGTGTAAAAAGTAACTTAAAAAAACAAGTTTAAAAAACATCTTATTAAAAATTTATATACGATAAAACTATATAGTTCCACTTTAGTATGGTTCTTGCGTGGCTCGCTTAGAAAACATCGAAAAAAATGATTTTTTTGGCGCACTAGCAGGATTGGGATCTTGTGCTGGTTCATCCATTGGTGGATAAGAGTAGGCAGGATTTGGTGGTGGATATGACGCTTGTTGCATCTGATTCCACATTGGATTCATTGGTTGTCCCATAGGATAGTATGGCTGCTGTGGAGGAACTGGTGCTCTTGCCATCTGATTCCAAGCTGAATTCATTGCAGGAGGTTGTCCTGATCCATAGAAAGGTTGCTGTGG
>CAJNOI010000113.1:175083-282358 GCA_905250115.1 Adineta steineri
ATATAAAATATTCTGTGGTTATATTAATAAAATCTCTTTTTTTGCCACATTCCTATATTTATATGTCAATAATTCAATTTACCACTGAAAAATATAAATAGCCTATACTTTTTTCTTTTGTCATGAATGATAGAAGAGAAAACATTAACGTAATATTTTATTTTCGCAAACTATTCTTCTTTTTGAAGATACTTTGTTTGGTAACAAGCCAATCATCACCATATGTTGCCAAAGGGTTCTTTATTCATGTTTATGATCATCTACAAAAAATAGTGTTTGAAGCAGAGAATACATGACAATAACTAAAGAGATCTACTATTGCTAAATAATTTTCAAGATTTCATATTTCATGATATACCAAAAATAAATGAGAATATAACAGTATTTTGAAAATACAATATACCTGTTCATTTGCTCCGATGTTATTTGAAAAGCTGCAAAGTAAATTATTATTACACTAAAATTATGTACATGTCTCTCATTTTATCTGAATATATATGTATGTCGATATTATTATTAGCTCAAAAAACGAGATTTCTATTTAAATCTCTTTTTCTTGTTGCTTTGTTTTGTTTGCATCATAAAAGTCTATAGAATTTTTACAATTATTATCTATTCTTTGTGACACGCGAGAATAATACATAGTCTAGCAATTATGATATAATTAGATTTTCTATAATCCATATCATGATTGCTGAAAGTTCAGAATAATTATAGTCTGTATTGAGCTTTTGCTAAACATAATCCTGTTTAGTTAACACTATTCCATTTTGTAAAATATTTTCAAGTATATTATTATTGATGCAACTGAGCAAGATATATTGGAAGTTGCAAAAAATAATATACGCAATAATTACCTATCTTGAAGTAAATTTTTTTTTATATTTTTATGGTTAAATAGTTCGCAATGCATTAGTAGTGAATGACATAAATATAGTTCGATAACAAAAAGTATTATTGAAACTTGTCAATGTAAATATTCAGTTATCGATAACATTTTACTCTTCTGCTTGTTCGATTGAGCGCCAATTACTGCCTAATTGTCTGTTTTTTCCTTGCTAGGAAACTAAGAATCATGAAAATTACAACTTTTTCAACGAAATATGTTCGTTTCATAGAGATATTCATAAAATTTAGGTGAGAAAAATACTCTTGTACTAAATAAATGAAGCAGCCATTGTTTTTTTTAATTTTCACATAATTTAAACCTTATTTAAATCTGGTCGTGCAACTATCTCGCCCTGATCATTAGAACTATATAATATAGCTTCACCATGGGGATATAGCTCAGTGGTAGAGCATTCGACTGCAGATCGAGAGGTCCCTGGTTCAATCCCGGGTGTCCCCTATCTTTTTTTTATTATTTATACGTTAGCATAAGCTTTTTTCAGAATACGAATAGATGAATCAATGTGGTTACAGACATTAGTGGTATCTATCCCGTTTAAAACGTCATCTTTCGTTTATCTAATCTCTACAGGTTCAAAAATAAGTTGTTTGTGAATCATTGGTTATACAACAGTTTTTTATAAAATTTTTAATGGATTTGAACATGAACATATATTCTTCTCTACCATTTATAGTCTGTTCTAGATGCACAATTGGACTTCACATTGAACGGTAGTTTCTGTTTCTCGATAAAAAATCATAGTAACCCAGGAAAAAAAATAGTGTTTTTGGTCTAGAATTAAGGTTAAAATGCGTATTTCTATATTATATTCCAAAGTTTGTCTCTCCAGACGAAATGAAGAAGTGTTCAAGGTAGGGAGTTTAATTCTGTATCGATTAATCATCTCGATATGTTTCAAAAAATCATGTAGTTGTACACGACAGATCGTCAGGAAATGGATTATCAAGACAAATAGGACTGATGACTCGAAATAGTCTTGGCTACACGTTATCATTAATTTTTATTAATAGTTTTAATATCAATATATTCAACTTGTAATATTATTACTATGGATTTAATTGTATTTTTTTATTCTGTATGAATTTCTTTGCACATCTCTGTTTATGTCTGTATGGGAAGAGCCAAACGGGCGAGTACAATTATCTACTCATAAACACTTCATCACTGCTACTTGTAGATCGTGTTTCAGAAAAAGACAAAATCATTTTAGTTCTTTTCAACAAGTTGGATAAACAAAATAAAAATTCATCTAAAAACTAAATCATCATTATTTATATTTTTTCTAAATTTTATTATTTGATCACAAAAAATTACAAGAAATATGATAAAGAAGAGCTTGGTTATACTTCATAAGTATATAATAAATAATAAATACACGTTTCAAGATAAAATAAAATGTTATATAAAGTAATAATTTCAATGTAGAATAATGTTACATATATGATCGATAGACTTTAGAGTTTGAGAAATTTCTGCACTCTAGCGTTGCCTGTATCAGCAACATACAAGTTCATTGATGAATCGAATGCAATACCTTTTGGTTGGTGAAGTTGTGTTGCACTACTACCAGAGATGCCAGTACCATCTTGAGGGTGGATGGGTGTGCGTGTGGAGTGCAGGTCTAAGTCTGGGTATTCTTTTTATGCCACACCCAACACCCTCAAGATGGTTTATATTAAATCTATTCGTGGAATATGTTCTAATAATTGTATATCTAATTGTGTTATTTACGATTGAAACATTATATTTTATATGAAGTATTGAACAGATGACGTTAATAATGTTTGATTAACTGTTTTCTCAATATTGACTGTAAACCTTTTGAGTTTCGCCGAGGTATAAATACGCTTCTAGGTTATTTTTTAATTATTTGGAAAACTTTTCACTTCATCAAATCCTATAAGAAGCTTTTCTTTCACTTTTTAACAGCAGAAGTTCGTAATCCACTGTTAATTTATAAAATGCAGAATAATATTTTGTTCTATCACCCTCACTTTCATCTTAAAAATATCAGAATTGTTTTGATAGATATATATGATATGTGTCACGACTGAAATATATTTTTATATATTAGCATATGAAAATAAATTACTAATATTTTTTTTCATACTGAAATGTTATTTCTCTGTAAAAAAAGAATCACAATCATAATTAATCATCTCTCCTAAAAATTTTGATTCTTGTACTAAAAAAATAGTTGGAGCACAAAGGTTTTTAATGATTTATATGACATGTTTTTAATTTGTTGAACAATTTACGAATTATTTGTCTTTACTAAATTTTTATTTTCTAAATAGACTTAAATTTATTATTTATTTGAAATATTTACACATAATATTAAATCTTTCATTCATATGTCTAGGAAAGAATCCTAATATTCCAGGCATATTCTAATCTGGATGCATTCTGGATAATCGCTTGAGAAATGCTCTGTTTACATATTTTCTTATATTAAATAAAAAATAATTAATACAAATCTTTTATGGAGAAAAATAAATAATCTGATTTAAGCAAAATATGTCACACCCAATCTTTCACATTAAAGATTTTCATCAATATACGACTAAAATAGATGTACTATTTGCTTGTCTCGGACATTTGTTAAAAGAAGATTATATTTTCCATTTTGATAATGCTAATGAAGAATTATCTAAAATATAAAGATGTTTATAAATTTCATTTGCTTCAACAATGAATAACGAGACGACTCTCACAGCAGGTTTTGTATTACCTTTACTTACAGTCATTCATGGTTCAATAGCTAGTATAATGTCAACTATTGTCTTCTTTATTATTATCTATCATCAACATAATAATCGAATAAAACAAGAAGAAAGAATTACTTTGATCTTATGTGCTAATATTTATCTTTGTATTTTTCTTTGTTCAACTATGTTAATTCTACTAAATATTCAAACATTGTTAGGTGATCTTTATGATCTAAATTTTGATTCTACACAATGTATATATTCTGGATATCTTAATCTTATTTTTATTTATACTTTATATTATGGATTCGTTACTCAAGTACGTATAAATAATACGTGAAGTTATTCTATAAATCCTAAAAACACAGTTAATTATGACTATTGATTTGTAAACTTGACTGTCGTGTAATATCAAATTGAGATGGTTTCTGAGGATCTTTGTATGAAATAGTTGTATGTAGAAAAGTTAGAATTACATTTAATTCTATACTAACTTTAACAGATAATATATTTCGACTAATTTAGGCTTTATATCGACTTTGTCGGATTGTATATTCAACATACAGATGGTTTCAAATATATTGGCTTTATATTATCGCAGTACCAGTTCAACTTATTAGTGCTTGTTTAATTATGTGTCCACTCTTTTTCCATCACGATATCATTTATATACCTGATTTATATCAGTGTTTTATACCAAATCACAATATTCTCGGCACTGTGTGGATAATAGTTTTTATGTATGGATTGCCTATTTTTTGTTTATTAATTATTTATATTCATATAACGATACATATTCGTCAACAACCAACTAATCAGACGATAGCTGTCAAACGTCGACAAGCGCGAGATTTTGTTGTTATTCGACGCATTATTATTCTTAATAGTATATTATTTACTCTTGGAGTACCGGGCATGATTCTGCTGATCATCAATTATGTTACAGGAAATGAACTAACTCTCAATTATCGTGTTACATGGTTTTCATTTGAACTATCTATGATACTACTAAGTATATTAATGATTATTATGACACCTCAATTGAAAGCTATTGTTATAGCAAAATGGAAACGAAATAGAGTGATACCTATAGCTGCTATTGTAGAAAATTCAGTGCAAACAAGAACAGCTGGTACTCTTCAATAACTCCAAGGACTTTTATAATGAACACATTCAAATGTTTTTTGACATTTTTTTCCTCAAAATAATTATGATTGTATTGAACAAGTAGTATTTATTGTTTCTATCACAACATTTCAACTGATTTAATACAAAATAAAATAATCTCTAACTTTATTAATTAAACTGTTATGTTAGCAAATATATACCGATAACATCATTGCGTATGCTTCTATTACAAAGAAGCATTTATATTGTGCTTAATTTATCAGCCGGTGTAACGTATTTGTCAGCAATAATGCCACTTTCTTATAAAATAGCATCGCTCTTTTTCTTAATTATCGATATCACTGAAATATTAACTTATACTTCTAATAGTTCGAGTTTTATTATATATATATGATTGGTAATCGGTGTTATAGAGAAGAAACTATGGTAATTCTACGCACACTCTTTCGTATGAAGCAACCTGTTAACAATCGTGTTGGAACTCAATCAACAACAAATAGAGATGATTTTCAAACAGCTGTTATTATAGCATGTATTCCATTAAACAATACTGTTCAATAAACATATGCACAATCAACTTTTCAATATCAATAATCCAAAGATTGTTTTATTCATATAAATAAAATCTATTCTACTAAACTATTTAACAATTTGAAATAAAAGGTTCTCTTAGGATTCGACTTCGTTAAATATAGCATAATCTACTTTAACCTTTGGTATATTCTATCAAGTGGATAGTCTTTTTTAGAGACTAGATATAATTTAGAAAAGCATAATTATGAGAGCTCGAAACATAATTAATAGAGCATATAAAAGATTGAGTATCAAAAGAATAGAAAATATTTAAAAGAGAAGAGTTAAAAATAAAGTTATGAATGCATAAATCATTCATTCAACCATTATAATGATGATTAAAATGTATGTTAATATATCCTAAAGCATATAATAAATGAAAGAAATTTTTTTTTAAATATTTTATTATTGCTCATACTGTTAAATACGAAGTGACATAGTTATTAATAATATATTCTGTTAAAGATGATATATGAAAAAAAAATTTTGACCTAGATTAAAATGTCCTTATAACAAATCTTGACTTCGTCTCCCATGAAAAAAACCCTGCACACATCCATGATACTTTGTCAAATTATGTAGACTTGCAAATATTATATAAAATCATTGTTCGCTTTTTTAAGTTGTGTTTATTTATCAAAAAATTTTAGTAAAAAGAAAAACGACTATACAATACAACATACATATATGAATATTGAGAATGTGAATTAAGTCAATAATAATATGTCATAGTTATTAATTATGCTGTAATACTTGTGGAGAAACTTTGTTTATTATATGTTGAATTCTCACCATTTTTTTCATTTTTATCCAAATTTCTTTTGATGATCCAAGACATATGAATGGCATCAATACGGGAATAAAACAAGCAAAAAAATATATAAATATTTCAAATTCACCAGTTGCACCATACGGTAAACCAAATATCAAACCAAGATACATACTCATTAGAGGAATATTAAATAAAAGATATAGTAGTGAACATGATACTACTTGTATAATCATTCTTCGATATTTAAACCATTGTATTTGTTGACGAAGACGTTGTTTTTGTCTGATAACACGAATAACTAATAAAATATTGAAAATTATGATTAAAATTGATGGCAATATACCGTTTACGAATGTATCATATATATTAAGACCAAATATTCCTAAGTAACATGGACCATAGCACCAATATTCTGTATAATATGGTGTACTGTCACAAGATACAAAGAAAACACAGACAATATAAAAAATACAAGCATATGAAATAATGCTTATTAATGGAATATAATGAATACAAATACGTTTTTTCTGAGTATTAAGCCATTGATGATGAAATATAATAATATGTCTTTCAATTGAAGTCCATGCCATTAACATACCCAATAGATTATAAGCAGTTGCACCTACAAACCACCAAATATAACAATTTATTGCTGTTTGTGGCCAGACATAGCCAAGACGAAGATAAGTAAGATAATTAGAAATATCTGTAGCTTGTGAGAAGAGTCCAACAATAAGAATAACAATAATAACATGATTATTGAGTAATTGACGTAATGTCCGATCGAAACAAAGATTATAGAGTAAAAAAATAGAACAGAAAATAGATGGAATCTCCAAAAAAACAAGAATCCAAAAACGAGCTGTTGCTGATACGGATGTTTGTAAATTTGAATCCGATGTTGTGCAATTGTCTTCAATATCATTAATAGAACTATCATTATAAACAATATCAGCCATGAGCTACGGATGTATCAATGAATAAAATTAAGAATAACGGACGTTATGTCAATCGTGTTTTAATCTTCTCACAGGATTTTATATTCTCGAATGTAGAATATACGACTAAATGTCACGGTAAATTTATTGTATAAAAGAAAAAACAAGAAACTATCATTAGTTGTCTATAAAAGAATAAAAACTTTTTCCATCATTTCATTATCTAGTCATAAGTTAAATAATTAAAATAAATTGCATTGTCAAAGTATACAATAACGATAGACATTTTTTTGTATAATATGTCGCTTATAAAAATTTAAAAAAAGGAAAAGCTTGAAATTTATATATATAATGTTGGGCCAATGCGTTTTTTTATACGAGGTCAAAAGAGTATCGAATATAATATAAACTGTCGCAACCTTTTAAACGAAGAGGTGAGGCATAATAAGTCTGAATCATTAGTGTGTTTAGCAGGATGTGGGTGTGAGATGGAAAGAACACCCACATCTATCCTCAAGATCATTGAAGGAAAATGTTTTCAATCTGTTTTATTGTCAATTAACATAAGTTTTTATTTTTTATCTTTATTTAGTATATAACTCATAAATACTCCCTTTTTTTAACAAATAAATAAGTACAACAGAATTTCGTATTTAAATAAATATTCTTTACATCAGAATTTGCTTTTGCGACAGATTCAAACTAACGCTAACTTTTGCCCAGAAGAAACGATAAAATATAAAAGTAAAAAATAATAATAACAAGTTTAGCAGCAAAAGTCGTATATCACAATTTTACTTTTCTTAAATTCTTTTATAACGATAAAAAGACAACAAAATCCATGTGGTTTCAAAAAAAACAAGAATCCATTTTATCTACTTAAAATTCAAAAATAATTAATCAAGATGCAGAACACTAAGTTGGTAATCGATGTGATACTGTTGAAACTGTGACCACCATCAACACTGCCAATATTCCTTATATCTATGCTTCCATTTTATCACGAATGAACTCTTTTTGAAAACATCATTTTACTAAAAAATCAAATTCTTCAGGATATGAAAAAAACTATATCTAAACGATTCTCAATTCTGTTTGATTAAAGATATTTGAATATGATCATTAGGTTTAATGTTCATATTTACATATTTGTGTTGAAATTAATACAAATGATTTTTGTATTATTTTTAATTTTAATAAACGATTCTATTTATCATACGATTTATTAATCGCCTATATAACAATATTTCAGTTACAAAAGAAGAAGTTTTTTCTAAATGAAGATGACATTAGTTTTGACGATAATAGAATATTTTTATTTAAATTGTGATATAAATACCTTTGTTGAATGAACAGAGAATTCATTTAATGAAGTTTTAAAACCAAGTTAGAGTATGAAATGAATATAATATTCACACTCTCAAGATGTTTGACAACATTTTTTTATCTTGGGTGTCTAGTTAAAATAAAAAACGGAAAGCTCTCTGTATATTTCTTCCTCTTAAATAGCTACATAGAAAAACAACATCAATAAATCTATTCAGATTGTAAAAACCAACAATTTTAGAGTTCATTCAAGATAATACATTACTAGACTTTCTGAATATTCAATATAATCAACTTAAGTTTATGATTAAACACTTATTTGTATATTAAGATAACTATTAACATTATTTCCCAAAGTAACAAATCTTTTAGCGTTTTTTTCTATCCATGTAAACAGTTATAATAATTCGAACAATTACAAATACTTCTGTTTATTGTAAAAAAAACTACTACACAATAACGGATATATTGATTGACCTAATACTTTGTACTTTTTCTATCGTTACAATTGTTTTCAGATATGTTATCGTATAGTTACCAAAAGAATAACGAAAACAAATACAAATAAAATAACGGTAAAAGACAAATGAGAAAATAAAATTTGATAAATAATGAAATGGCAAAGTAAATACATTGATGACGCTACAAATTGTATGAACGATCTATTGATTCTATTGTCATATTGTCCGAAACTATTTTCTCTCGGTCTTTCGTTTATTCAACCTCCGATCACAACGGAAACAACATCAAATATTAGTGTTTTAGAATTTTTTATAGTTATAACTAGGTCAATGATGAAAAAGCGGCTGGTCCACCATTGTAAATAAATCATATCATGGACAAAGAAATACGGTGTCGTATATCGTACAGTACATCAGTATACGGACCGTATTGTTCAACCTGTGTATCTAATTTTTTTCATATATTAATGAATGTTCATCTGATAGCATTTCAAATATATCTACTTAACAAACTGTATCATCAATTAGAATAATTAATAAATATAGATATTTTAAAAGTAGAGTAAAACGAGAACAAGAATAAATTATAATATTTGTGAGTAAACAAACGAGAATCGAGGGGAGTTGTTATCGTATAAAATATTGGATTTCTATGATACTTCATGAAATTCAAATTTCAACGAATATATTTATTCAATTTTCTAATTAAATGAAAGAACTGACAATGAACATTAATTGTATTGCGTAAAACTAGTATATATATATATTAGTTAAATTTTTAAATCGATGAGTTGACAAATTTGTTCAAAGAATATTTAATGAATTTGTTTTGCTCTTTTTTTCATAATTAATTTATGTTGAAAAAACTAATATTTGAGTTTAGTAAATATAAGTAAAGAGAGAAATATATAGAAGATAAAATTGTTATTCTTATTTGCATTTTCTTCTAATAAATATGTTCATCATGTTATCTATTGCTTATATGAGTATTTGGTCCATTACAATCATCATTGGACAAGTATCGGGTAAATAAATACATAGTTTTTCTTAAATTTTATTGAAATTATTTCTCAATATTAGTTGATCTAAGATAATACAATGAAACCTATTGTTCTTTTTTTTTATATTTAAAATCATTCTCTAGAAGTTTCAATTAATTAATACTTGTAGATCACTGGAGCCTTATGCTTCATCCCTTTGTTTATGGGGTGACTATTGTTACGAACCTATGCACATAACAGCTAAATGCGAAATTCACTGATTGAACTATCCACATCTTTCTCTTTAACTAAAACCAATGATTATCATATGTATCACTAAAGCAATGAAAATTAAAAGATAGTTTCGAGTTATGAAAAGTCAAAATAAAGATTATGATTATTACCGTAGTTAGTTAGTTTTGTATCAGATTACGAAAAAATAATCTTATTCATATCTTGATTATTTAGCTCTTTCGTATAATCGGCCGAAATTTTGTTCAAATGCATCATGGTATCCAAATGCGATAACTTTTGCAAATATCAGTACAGTTGGCGCAAACCCAACGGCCATTTCTATCAATACTAATAACACAATCTATGTTGCCAATCGAGCAAATAATAAAATTCAGATATGGTTCAATAATAGTATCGATCCAACACAAACAATTTACGGTGGTTTGTCACAACCATATTCTGTTTTCGTTACGACTAATAGTGATATTTATGTTGACAACGGAGCACTCAACCATCGAGTAGATAAATGGACATCTCATGGAAACACTAGTGTTCCTGTAATGTATGTTAGTACATCGTGCTATGGTCTCTTTGTTGATACCAATGATACCCTTTATTGTTCAATGTTTAATCTTAGTCAGATTGTCAAAAGGCGGGTTAGTGATAATTCTAGCACATTAATAACAGTTGCTGGTACAGGAACCGCTGGAAGTACCTCGTCTATGCTCAATGGTCCTTGTGGAATTTATGTTAATACCAATTTTGATTTATATGTGGCAGATTCTTACAATAATAGAATACAATTATTTCAGTCTGGACAATTAAATGGAAACACAGTAGCAGGAACAGGATCTATAATTCCTACAATTTCACTTAGTTTTCCAACTGGAATTGTTCTTGATGCTGATAATTATCTTTTTATTGCGGATTACTTCAATAATCGTATTGTTGGATCAGACCTAAATGGTTTTCGTTGCTTAGTTGGTTGCTCTGGTTTATATGGTTCAGCATCCAATCAGTTATTATGGCCTGCTACTCTTAGTTTTGATAGTTATGGCAACATGTTCGTCACAGATTATGGAAATAGTAGAATTCAAAAATTTATATTATCAACAAATTCCTGTAGTAAGTATATGAGTATTTTATTTACTTTTCGAGCACTTTTTCTGCTGCTCGACTGAGCTCGCAACGCTATTCGCGATTCTTCGAGTATGTTGGGATTTATTCTTTTTCGAGCAATCTTTGTTCAAGTGGTTGATCTTGTAACAATATACGAAATCTATATTAAGTTCTATGTTTATATTAATAAGTATGACTCTCATTAAGCAAATAATTAAGGTGTGAAAAACTATTGTTTTGTAAAACCCTATAAATTATCATAGCTCAAAAAGAAAGAAGCTTTCCGCTCCAATATTATATCATACAATGAAAAAAGGACACTTGATTTCCAGAATAAAAACAAAAGAATAGCCTCAGGCCGAATGGTCTTTCTAATTCTTCAAATTGTTCCAAATCTGAAGATTTACAAGATGTCAAACTCTATCAAAACTACGAGTTTTTACATTTAGTTGAGCCAGATGCCCTATTAAAAATCAATATAACAATAGTGAATGACAAAATGTTCTCATAAATATCGTATTTATTTCTTCTGTTTTAAAAAAGATATATCATCGTTCAATAAATACTATAGTAATCCAAACGACAAGCACATGAGAAAATATTTACACCGAATAATTAAAATAAGTTTATATTGTATAGCATGAATTATTGAACAGATAAAATATATACTCATAAAAGAGGGTTATCGATGAAAACACTATTTTTATTAATGTTATATTGAAGATGAAATAACATCAACAGTTAAACCAGCTACAACAGTTAAACCAACTACAACAGTCATACCAACTACAACAGTTAGACCAACTACAATAGTTAATCCAGCTACAACGGTTATACCAACTACAACAGTTAATCCAACTACAACAGAAAATCCAAAAGGTTTGTTAGAAAACATGATTTTCAATATTACAAGATAAGTATTTCTAGAACAAGTAACTACTACACAACAAATAACTTCTACAGAATACATAACAACTTCAAAAAGATTGATTACTAATCAAAGTAAGAGTTTTAAAGTAAATAAATTCAATTCAAATATTAATGATTTAAGCTTGTTTCTCACCGAGAATAACACTTATACCTTCTACATCAACGTTATCATCACCAATTCAATTTCGACGAAGTCAAGATTTTTATATTGTTTCATTAATTGAATTAAATTGTAATAATTCAATATCGATCATTACCCAATGGACAATAAAAAATTGTACTTCTATTTGTTCAAATCAAATTCAATTAGATTCAACAATAATAACAACATCAACTGAATTATATATTCCTGCACGAACTCTTGTCTATGGTTTATATGAATTAAAATTAATTGTAACAATGGTTAATATGTCAAGTTTAACTTCGACATCATCTGTTTATGTTCAAATAACTTCATCAGGTATAACAGCAAATTTAATACAATATGGAACATCAATGATTACCCGTGGTAGTCAACAAGATCTTCAATTTGATCCAGGAACTTATTCTATTGATCGTGATAACAATATTTTGAATGCTACTGTAATTTTTCATTAAAACATCAGCATTTTGTTTTAATTATTTTATTTTTATTGAATAGGATTGGATATATGAATATTATTGTCGAATCTATGGTTTATATATGTTTCCAAATTTACAAGGTTCATTATTATCAATTGATGATTTAAGAAATGATTCATTGAATCCATCATGTTTATCAAATCGAACAGGATGGAAATTTAGTAATTCAATTAAATCATCATTAACAATTCTTTCTAATTCTCTTCAATCAAATCGAACATATCAATTTATGGTTTATATGGAAAATCGTCGAAATTCTTCACTTCAAGCAACTGGTTACGTACTTGTTAATGTTGAAGATACTCATCCACAAATGATTCTCATTAGGTAAATTTTCTCTTCTTTTGTATTTCAATAAATAATAATAATAATATATAATTTAGTTGTGTTATTTGGACATTATGTATACCAAATTTAGAATTTCAACTTCTTAATCCAACAACACAAGTTGCTCTATTTTCTATATGTAATGGAAATTGTACAATAATTCAAAATATAACATGGAACATTTATTATGGTACAATGAATTCATCTTCAAATTATACAAAATGGATATCGTTTAATCAAACAAGTTCTTATGAAAATATTTGGTTTTTTGGTATGAATACAAGTAATTTTACAACAACAAATCAATTATTTTTATCGAATCCACAAATAAATCTTTGGCGATTTGAAGTTATATATACATTTCGATCGGAAATAAGTTCAAGTTCATTAAATTTTATTATTAATCGACCACCAGTAAATGGTTCATGTTCAATTACGCCTCTTAATGGTACAACAAGTAGTTTATTTGATATTTCATGTCCAAATTGGTTTGATGAAGATGATATCAAAGATTATTCTCTTTATAGTACATCACTATTCTTCTTCTTTATTAACAAATTATTTGAATTATTTTTATAGGTTGGACAAATAATTTCTCAGAACAAACTATTATTGCTTATTCTTTAATATCAACATTTCAAGTTCGCTTACCATTAGGAGATGATCAAACATCATTCGTTCATTTAACTGTTTATATTCGTGATACATTAGATTGTATTACAAAATTTAATTTATCATCTGTTACTGTCATATCAGATTCAATAGGAATTACGAATTTAATAAATGATATTCAAAATTCATCAAATCAACTAACAACAAATCCAATAATTCAATTACTTGCTAGTGGAAATCAAAATATTGTTGGACAAGTTATTACATCACTTTCACAACAATTCAATAATATAAATAATGAAAATATTGATCAAGCTATTTCAAGTAATTTATTAATATCATATCATTAAATTAGTTATTAATCTTTTTTTATAGATGGTGTTCTATCCACGAGTATTTCTATTTCATCATTAGAAGATCAAAATATACAAGGAGTAATTTGTTTGTTTTTTTTAATTTTTAATATTAATTTTATGAATTTAGTCTTCGATATTATTAAATAAATCAGCATTAATTGAATTCAATAATCAATTGAATATGTATGCTAATACTCGAGAATATCTTATGCAGTTTATAACAAAACTTGTAATAACAAATTCATATAGTATTCAATTACAATCATCATTATTAGCACAATTAACGAAAGCAACAAATCAATTAACACGAACAACTTTAGTTAAATTTTAATTTTTAAATTTATTTAATTTATTTCTTCTTTTTTTTTTTTAAAGAAAAGTGTATCAGATAAATGTTATCAATTGGCAATTATGTTAAATTCAATAAAAACAAATATTCCATATGAAGATGTTCAATCAGCAGCAACTCAACTCATTCAATGTGCTGCGAATCTACTCAGTGTAAGTAGATTTTTCATGTATTCACAAATACAACTGACTCTTTCATTTTTTGAATTATTTAGGCTGTAAATGGACCATTACAACAACGAATATCTATATTAGATTCAGATTCAACACAAGCTACAACATTTCCTTCTGATTATGATACTGATCTTGAATTTGCATGGTCAAATCTAAGTAATAGTATAATGAATACAATATAATAATTCTATTTTCTAATCTTATAGATTTGTTTGCTGATGGAAATGATTTTTCATGGGGAACAATACAAAAAAATCGAAACATTTATTATCAAAAACAATTGGCAAATCAAATCACTAATCAAATGAATGATCTCAAATCATTATTAACTTCATCATTAAATATTTATTTAAATATTGGACAAAATATATTAATAAATACATCACAAGTATTCATGTCTTTAGAAACAAAAGCGAATGAATTTCTTTCAAATAGATTTATTCAATCAATTTCAAATGCACAAATTCAATTTCCTCAAAATTTAAATTTAAATTTAACGAATAATTCTAAAATTTCAATTCGAGTAAATTTATTATCGATTTTTTGAAAATAATTTTCATGATTCTGTTTTCTCTAGTCAATGATGGAACCATTAGCTTCATATGATAATACAACATATACAAATCTGTCAAGATTAGTAACATTTTCAATTCTGGATGAAAATGAAAATGAAATTTCTATTCAAACAAATATGAGTCATCCAATCGAAATAATTATTCCTCGAGATCCAAATATAATAATACCACCAATGATTTTACAAAATGTTACATCAATGAATAATACTCCTCATAATCAATTATTTGATTTACATTATTTGAATATTACAAGTTCTCTTTCAATTTCAATTCATTTCGAAATTCAACCTTTAAATATAAGTCTTGCTTATTTATTTATTTATAAATTTGATCAATTACCTCAATTAAATACTTCAATTAACAATATTGATGGATGGACTCTATTTTGTCCTTTGAATTTAACAAATGAAACTTTGTATAAATATTTTATTAATAATCAACAAACATCCGATCATCAATCAATTATATATGGTTTACGAGAATTAAATTCAACAGAAATGATGAATACATGTTCGAATACTTCTATTGGTAGTCTCCCAATAACAGATCAACGATTTAATTTTACATCGAATTATCAACTAAGAATTTATACATCAGGTTGTTATTATCTTGATAAAAATAATCAATGGAAATCAGATGGATTAACAGTTGGTCCTTTGACAAATCATTATGAAACTCAATGTTTTTCAACTCATTTAACAAGTTTTGCTAGTGGTTTTGTTATTTTACCTGAATCAATTAATTGGAATTATGTATTTGCCAATGCTGATTTTATGAAAAATAAAACAATTTATTTAACTGTCATTTGTGTATCTGTAATTTATATAATTTTAATTATATATGCACGTTTTAAAGATAAAAAAGATTTGGAAAAATTAGGAGTTACACCATTACCTGATAATCATCAATCAGATCAATATTTTTATCAAATTATTGTTTTTACTGGTCAACGACAAAATGCTGGAACAAATTCAAACGTAAGATACAAGAAAAACAAAGAATACATTTTCGAAATATATTTCATATATAGGTTCATTTTATTATATATGGTGATAATGATGAAACACATATTCGTACATTAGCTGATTCTCAACGAAAAATTTTGCAACGTGGTGGAATTGATTCATTTATAATGGCAGTTCCAGAGTAATCTATTATTTAATAAATAATTAAAATATTAAATTTTCTATTTAGATTATTAGGATTATTAAATTGTATTCGCATATGGCATGATAATACAGGTAAAGGTGCATCATCATCATGGTTTCTTAAATATATAATTATTCGTGATTTACAAACAATGGAAAAATTTTATTTTATTTCTCAACGTTGGTTTGCAGTTGAAAAAGATGATGCAAAAGTGAGTTGAATTATTTACGTGAAATCCTTTTAGTTTTTTTCAAATAGATTGAACGTATTTTGCCTGTTGCTGGTGATATTGAAAAACAACAATTTTCATATATATTATCAAAAAAAGCTTATCATAGTGTTTCCGATGGTCATTTATGGTTTTCAATATTTTCTCGTCCACCATCAAATCAATTTACACGTGTTCAACGATGTACATGTTGTTTTGTTTTACTCTTTATTTCAATGTTTTTAAATATAATGTATTACGATTTATCAACAGAAGCTAAAACAAATAATTCAACAAATACTGCTAGTTTATCTTTTGGTTCTTTTTATCTTAATTCTCAACAAGTAATTATTGGTATAGTTGTTGAATTATTTGCATTAATTCCAAGTCTTTTACTTGTACAATTATTTCGACGTCTTCAATTTCTTAAAAAACAAATTTCACCATTACATCAAACTTTGTATAAAATCAAACCAGATTTAAATATCAATGAGGACAAAATTAAAAAGAAATTTTCATTATCATTTCCTTGGTGGTGTATATTTATTGCATATGGACTTTGTATAATATTAGTTGGTCTTTCAATTATGTTTATAATTGCTCGTGGAATTGAATTTGGTGATGATAAAACACAAAAATGGTTAATATCAATTCTAAGTGGATTTTTTTCTTCGATTCTTTTAACACAACCATTAAAAATAATAGGTTTAACAATATTCTTTGCTTTTTGTTGTCAAAATTCATATGATGATAAAGAAGCAAATGAATATTTGGATAATAATCAACTTGCTTTAGATAATGATGAAGAATATCTTCATTCGTTTAAGGTTAGTCTATTATTATTATTTGCATTAAATAATAAATAAAGATATGATTGTAGAAGAAATCAATATTTACTTATCGACAACCAATTCGTGTCGATCGTTTAAATGAAACTGAAATAAACCATGCTCGTAATGAACGTTTAAAAGAAATTCATATGTGGTCAATGATAAAAGAAATATTACTTTATTTATGTTTTATAACAGTTCTTTATATTATAATTTATTCAAAGCGTGATTTAAATTCATTTCTTCAAGTTAATCATTCACGAAAATTTTTCTTTAATTCAAGACAAATCAATTGTGATTATACAAAAGTTTGTTTTTTGTCTTATTCGATAATTTTCATTTATTTGACTAAAATATTTAGATTACAACAATAGATGATTATTGGAATTGGTTAGAAAATAATTTTATTGAAAATATTCGTGCTCAACAATGGTATAACAATGATCCGCCTAGGAACTTAAGTGGTTTTATTAATGATAAATCTAATCGATTAATTGGCTGGGCAACGATGAGACAATTGCGTGTTAAATCAACATTATGTCAGGTTCAAAATGAAATTACTTCAACATGTCAATATGATTATAATTTCTATAATGAAGATAAATATTCCTATAAACCAGGATGGAAAAATAGTATAATACAAAATTATAGTTCAGCAATTTCTCAATCATTTCAATATTCAACAAGTGAAGATTTAGATACATATAGTTATATTGGAGAATATGGAACTTATAGTGGAAATGGTTATGTATATGAATTTCGTGGTCGTTTAGTTGATCTTCAAAGTAATTTATCATTACTTCATCAATTAGAATGGATTAATAATCAAACAAGAGCTATTATTATTCAATTAACTTTATATAATCCAAATGTTCAATTATTTACTTCAGTCACATTTCTTGCAGAATTTTTATCATCAACTGGAATATTTACAAGTGCTCGTTTTGAACCAATGAATTTCTATAGTATGTTTTCTTTTGTTTTAATAAGATTGAAAAATATTTTTTTCTATTTAGCATTTACATCGATAACTCAATTCGTTTCTATAATTATTTATATGATAATTATTATCTATTTCATGTGGCTAGAAATTCGATCAGTATTTAAATTAAAATGGAAATATTTTCATCAATTTTGGTCTTATATTGAAATTGGTATAATAATATGTTCTTGGACAAGTGTCGGTATTTATATTTGGCGATATAATGAATCTAGACATATTGGAAAATTATTTAATGAAACAAATGGATATGTGTATATAAATTTACAATTAGCATCATATGTTAATGATATTTTAATTTATTTATATGGTTTTTGTTGTTTCTTTGGTACAATTAAATTGATTAAATTATTTCGTTTTAATCAACGTCTCTGTTTATTTATTGAAACATTAAAATATTGTGGCAAAGAATTATTAGCATTTTTCATGATGTTTTCAATTATATTTTTTTCATTTGTTTGTCTGTTTTATTTATTATTTATTTCAAAACTTGAATCATGTTCAACTTTATTAAAAACAATACAAATGTTATTTCAAACGATTTTAATGAAATTTGATGCACATGAATTAGTTGAAGCTGGAGGATTTCTTGGACCATTTTCTTTTAGTTTATTTATTGTTTTCATTGTTTTTATATGTATAAGTATGTTTATTTCAATAATTAATGATAGTTTTCGTCATGTTAGAAAAAATATTCCCAATGATAATGAAGATATATTTTTATTTATGGGAAAAAAAATTCTATATTGGATAGGTATTTCAATTTTATTAAAGTAAATATAATTTCCTTGATAATATTTTAGGATGGGAAAAATCTATGAAAGAAGAACAAACAGATTTGGAATATGTGGATCCAATTGAACATTTTCCAGAAAAAATTGATCAATTATTAAATGCATTTAATCGAGTATGTTTAATGTTTAGTTTATTTTACAAATATTTATTCCTATTCATTTATAGTTATATACAAATCAAAACAATTAACAAATATATTGTAGTTTATGTGCTTTCTTTGTTTTGTATTTATTTGTCAAATTATTAAAAGAGAATGTGATTGAAATTAGTTTATTCTATTATCTTTTAATCGTAGTTGTTGATAAACAGTCCAAGAAATTTTATTTGCATTGAAAATATATAAATTCTTGAGTGTCTAGATATTTAAAAGAGAATGAATATGAGAATGATTAAAAAAACAAAAAAGAGCTACCGTATTATTTCGTAGAGCATGGACCAAATATATCGCACCATCGGCTCAAATACTGTTACTGCAAAGGTTTAATTTTGTGAGTTTCTAAGCGTAAAAAAAGAGATAATAATATAGTGATAATCACTGTATTTTTTTCTAAGGCGTCAGTAAGATGTTTTGCAACTGTGTCGTCGATCGAATTGGATTCGAGATTTAGTGTAGTGAGTGTCTATGTATATAATAGAAAGTGAAGACGAAAGAGATCAACATAGAATGATGCTCACGATGTAATTTTCTAGAGAACAACTGAGATACTGTGCTTCTTTCGACACTAGTTCGATTTCTATAAAGATTCAATGTATTTAGAGTAGAGATGTGTGGAAACGGGATCAACGCTGAAAATCGTGATTATATAATTACTTTAACTTTGTCAGTTTTCAAATGATATTTTTGTATATCATACATCATTTTATTATTATCATACTAATATCTTGTAATACACAAAGAAAAACTCAAAAAGTAGAAATATACTCGACCTCCAGAAAATCTGTTAGGATCAGTAGTCAAGTATATAGTAAAATCTTATATGATTTTAATGCAATTGGCTAGTAAATCATATAAAAGGGAGCTTCGTTCAAAAAAAAATGAGGGTGTGTGTGAATATTACATGTATCTGACACTGACGTTCACAATTCAACAAGTTATAATTGATCACTAACAATTATATACATGAAGATAATTCAAAGAAATAAAAGTTCAGCAAATAGTTTATTAATAATACTGTACCATGACAACCTATCTATAAATTTTCTTGATTTATCTGACGAATCTTTTTTGCTATTATTTTTTTTGTTTAATTTCAATTTTATGTCGTCTAGTGCTCGTTCATTCTTTCGTAGTAATCATATTCGTAATAAAAAAAAAGTGGATATAAAACAGCAACAACAACAAAATGTACACGAAACGATATCACAACAAACAATGAATGAATGGATAACAAATATAAATTCTCAGCAAATATCGATGAACATAAGTTGTTGTGGTGGTGATGAAAAGAAAAATGCTATTAAAAAACAAATACAAGCTCCCCGTCTAACACAAGAAACAGTTGAAAATATTAAAACACTTAGCGATCCAATGGAACCTAGTGATCATAAAATTCATATTATACAACAACAACAAGCGGTTAAAACTGAAATTGATGATGATTTAAAAGATCTATTTGGTAAAAAAGAAATAACAGAAGCAATTATAAATCAATTAGCTCAACGTGCATTAACTGGACCAATGAATTCTAATAATGACAATTCACCACGTCTTTGTACAAAGAAACATGTGAGACATTGATTCTAAAAGTAATAAAATCTAATATATTTTTTTTGTCATTATTTTAAGTGTTCCTTTGCTAATGAACCATTAACAATTAAACCTGTAACATGTATACCTGGTATCGGTCCCAAACATGGATATTTATGTGAAAAACAAGGGTATAATAATCTATGATATAAGAATATACTATATTATTCATTTAAGGATTATTATGGCACATCAATTACTATCAAGATATATGATGAGTACGAATGATAAAGAATTTGAGAAATCTCTTATTAATCAACTTGGTTTTACATCAAAATCAGCTTCAATGACACGTGATGGACTTAAAGAAATGAGACGACATTTAATTTAATTACTAAATAAAAAATTCTGTTACAAAATGATAAAGCAATTTTTATTGTCCCAGAATGTATAGAAAATCACGATTTAAAAAATATCATATTTTAATATCTTCAGTTTTTGGACGAGATTGTGATTCAGTATGTTCTTTTGATGAATGTGTATCAGAATTGGATTGAGTTTCATGTTCACTCTCAGAGGAATCATCGGATGTTTCTGATGATCGATCATTTTTTGGGAATGAACGTGGTAAAGGACATGGAGCAGATGAATTTTGTGTTGATTCTGCATTGGATTTATCTTTTTTAGGAAGGATTAAGTATTTATAAAGAGTTGTTTGAAGTACAGGTTTTACTTTTTGTACTTCATGAGGACGAAATCGTCTTTCACAACATAATTCATATAAGTGATGTATAATTCGAGTGGCAACAAAATCACTAAAAATAAAAAGAATAATATTTTAAGTATTTATTAATAGAATTAATACCTTGCATTTGTACTAATAATTCGTAGAATAAAATGTCCATCAGCTTCCAAATATTCTTTATTAAAAAAATGGAATAATGTTAGATGATTCTTATAATAATTACGAGGTACAATAAACATTCTTGATTGATGATGAAGTCTTCGTCCATCACTCAAATCATAAACTTGATCACCAGTTGATGGAGATTCTTCACGACTTTTAACTGTAATAAAAATTATCTTATCATGAAGAAGAATAATCAAATTTTGAACAATCTTTTTATTTTAAAATAACTCCACCAAGAATTTCTATATTATATTGAGGAAATTAAAAAATTTCTTCTGCTCCTTAAAAATATGTTTCCGGTTCAAAGAATTTCCTTTGATTATATAATATGAAATATATGAGTTGATCGTACTACTACTACATACATATACATTTTTCTAATGAGTAACAAAAGGAATTCAACACACCGTGTATTCCATCATGACTACTCAAAACGTCCTCTTCACCTTTCTACCGGATTCAACATGTATGCTAGAATAATACAAGAGCAAATATGCAGATCATGATATTTATCTAAATTCTCATAAATTTTTCATCTTAGATTGATTATACCTCTCATTAAATGTTCATTTTCTTCTTCATTAATATGATCTGAACATAAATCTTTAAACGGCCACTTTTGTGTTGTTTCACGATTCATTACTTTTAAACGTCCTATTAAGTAAACTTCACGCCGACAAAGCAATCGATATAACCATATAAAAAGATCGTAAGCTGTCAATAAAATAACAATTATAAACCAAAACCATAGAAATGTAAATATTTGCTAAATAATTAAAAGTTTATCGGTGCATATAAAACAAATTTTGAAATTTACTCAAACCTGATTAAAAAGATTAATTGGTAAAACGCACATAACAGTATAGGTATGTGCAATTGATAATGAATTTGGTTCACGTATTTGAAAATCACTAAATAAAAGAACAACTCTATTTTATTAAATATTTTGTTATAATTTCCTTACCATAATGTTACTTTTGGAAAATATCTACTTTGATAATTCCAACCTTTTCCTTCATATAAAAATCGAAAAAGTGTAAAACCTAATGACCAAAATGGTTGTCCCAATAGAAATGATAAGAGTAAAACTTGTCCAAAAACATTAATAACATAAAGAATTTTAATAAATATAAATAAATTTCTTAAATAATCTCCCATATAACGGCCTGATGATGGAAAAAACATTAAAAAACATTTACTCCACCATGTTGTTACACGATTATTTGATTGACGACGTGGATCATCAACATATTGATCAATAATTGATACCATAAATTTCATTAGTTGTTCACGTTGTTTTTCATCTGTACTTTTTTTATAATTAGTTGCAGCTTCAACAATATCTCGAATATCAATTCCTTATTTTAAAATAAATAAAATTTATAAATAAATTGTCAAATATTCTACCTGATCGTTGACATAATACACGCCATAAAACATAGGGTGAAAAGAAAAATAAAGCTTGAAATAATAGTATAAATGGTATCCATTGATAATAACGTATAGACGTTTCATGACGTATCTCAGTACTTTCAGGTATTTCTTTATTGTCATCAAGATAATACGTATTACGTACCCAACATACGTTATTAGTATAATCTTCATAATTTCCTGTAAAAAATGCTGGAACCTAAATAAAATACACATATCTATATATGAATTTAAGTGAAAATTGATTGTAAATATACCCAACATTGTATACGTTTCTTATTGAATTCTCGATTCGATACAATTAAAGTAAATGCAATGAGTATAGCACATGTATATCGATAACTAAGACGATCACCTGTTGAATCATCACTTCGAGATGTACCAAGGAAGACGACTGTAAATTCATTGGCTGCTTTTAATATTAATCCAGACATAATGACACTTTATTAATATTATAGTATATCTAAAGAAAAATAAAATAAGTAACTATGCCTTATACTCTCTCTCTCATTTTTTTATTCTTATAAGTATCTGTTTAGCATAAATCCACATTTGCATTTTCCTATACTTAACAATGACTCTTAATATATTATAGAAAGTCTATAATATATATTTATGAGGTATACCACTTGATAATATTATGTAGAGAGTATTTAAAGTTGTTGTATTTGTTAATAAATTCATTGAAAAATAAAAAGTATTGCTTTCTATGGAATAAAAGCAGACAAATTAGTCTTTAAAAATCGTCACCTTATATCTATTATACTTTTGCGGTTTTTTTTCCGTCAATGACAAACATTTTCTCCAGCTTTTCTTTTCTTCCTTTCTATGACAATGAACATGCGTAAGTATAATAATCAAAGGGCAACATTTTTTTTTGAAGAAAACTTAGTGATGGTTGCGATGTATTGGCACCTCACTCACTCACTCGGCAAAAGAAAGACATACATCAGTAAAATGAGAGAGACAGGAAAAAAAAAGCTGTCTTCATTCTTCATTTTCTTTGCATTGATATATGCTATTAATAGAAGAAAAAAAATCGTCAACGATGTGGGGAATAAATTATAGCCATTTAATATGTCACATGAGAACTAATATAACTTCTCGTAGGTTAATAATTTTATGCATATGTTTCACTGATATTTCTAAAGGGAAAATGTTCTCATAAAGACAATAATACTAAAACTTCAATGTAGTCACAAGAAAAACGAATAAAGTCATAAAATATAGATTATGACATATATTGACAAGTTTTCTTTTAATTGTCGAAAGTTTCCATAATTAAATCTTTTTAGCTAACTCTTTAGAGATTATTCTAATTCCTTTCTCTTATATTTATAAACGACACATTCGAATACTTAAATGATAGAATGCGACCTCTAGTATTTTACTACGATACAATCTCATGAGTTATCCAATGAAAAATATATTTTTTCTTATTTTTATTCACATACACACACATATTCAATTTTCGTTATTTTGTAGTTGTAGGTGTTGTCATAATAAAATTTAACGATGCAAGATGTAGGTGTACCTCCTGATGTTATGTGTTGTTTAAAATCAGTACTTCACATTTCTATTAAAACATAATTAATAAAATATCATTGAATTATATGAAAGAATAATTGACAAAGTTACTTTTAATTAATTTATTTCAAACCTATTAATACTGATATAAAGCGTATTAGATGATATACAAGATTCAACAACTGCAGTTTGTTTATTCCAATGTTTTTATGATGTAATACGTTAATCGAAAGAATAAATAATGTAAAGATAAAGCACATATAATACTATATTATCAAATTATTCGTGAACGATAGATCAGTAAAAACATCATAGAAATTGTCCTATCTCTTTCATTATGACGCTGATCAATTTTGAATAAGTTAATTATAGTTCTACCATATTTGAAGAATACTTTCTAATATTTGTTTTGAATAAATATTTTGTTAAATTTATATTTTAGATTAATTTATTCAATGAATACTTTAGAAAGTGACAATGATCGTCATACAGAACAGTTAGCTGCTAAAGTTTCTCGACTTAAAAGTGTTAGTTTTATGTTTTGTTATTTATAAATGTTCTATTTATTTTTTTTTCATTTTAAAGATTGCAATTGATATTGATAATGAAACAAAAGATCACATTCCATTTCTTGAATCTATGGTAAGTTGATTATTAAATACAGAATAGTAATTACATTTTTTTATTTTAGAATTTTGATTTCAATACTGCACGTAGTTTTCTTGGTGGAAGTTCTCGTCATTTAAGTACTGCTATGTCAAGTGGGCGTGGTGATCGACGAGTTATGTGTTATGTAATTGCTGGAATTGTTTTCGCTTTTATTTTTCTGTACTATGTTGTAAGTTCATTTCGACGTAAGTAAATAGTCAGAGTTTAATATTCCTTTGTATATACATATATATTTTTTTCGGAATGAATTCTGTTACTATCGGAAGTAGATCTTCAATTACTCATTTAACTTTTTTTTGTGTATTATTGATGTTGAAAAATAAATCAAATTTTTTAATGGAATAGTATTTACTTTGAAAATCAGAGCTAAGTGAAATATCAATAGTCGAATGAATGAACTTGGAATAATTTGCAAGAACGACTAAGTTTTTATGAATACTGCGGAACACCAGGCAAATGAATTGATTCTAATACAAAATACAAATATAGTAGTATTCACCTTTTTCTTTTTAGATAAATGAGTTTATAATGATAGTAGTCATGTATGCGTTTTTACGCATAAAAAATGAAGTAATTATCGAATTATTTTCGTCCATCAATTTTGTATGAAAGAGAACGTATATATATATGTTTTCTTGTTTACGTTTAGAAGTTAAGCTAGAATAACACATCGTCCGAAAAGTGTAAATTGAATATTTTTCTTTTTAGATAAACTATGAAGTTAATTACACATAATATGCTTACGTCAAATATACTCAAAGGAGTAAAAAAAGGTTTTCCATTGAAAATTAATGCTGTTAAAATAGAAAATGTATCAGTAGATTATAATCCAGATTTTATAACTCGTATTCTTCAACGTATTGAATACGATGCTTTACGAGGTGCTGTTATTGATGTAAGTTTTCATAGAGAAAAAAACAAAATAAATATTTTGTTTTATTTTTAGCTTGGCCTGAATGAATCATTACCAGAAACAATATCGGAAACAATTCAACAAGATGAAACATTTCTTAAGACAATGCATAAAATCTTACTTGAATATGAAATTGAAGAAGGTGAACTTATTTGTCCAGAAACTGGACGAAAATTTCCAATATCAAAAGGCATTCCGAATATGTTGTTACAAGAAACTGAAATATCATAAATAGTTATCTCATTGTTATTTCTCTTCATCAAATAAAGAACATCTGAAAAGAAACTTAGTTAAAATATAGTATTAAAACGATACTACTGTTTATCTTGAATTAATAGAAACTATGTATTTATGCAAAAACACGAATGAAATCTGAGCTAGTCGATGATAGAATATATTCTTTTTTAGACTTTACGAAAATTTAGTTTAGTACAATTATAAACAATAAACGATTGTTATCTTTTGTTCTAGATTAAATTCTCAATGATATGGTTCGAAAACGATTATATCAAGAAGTTGATAAACCATACACACCTGAAATTAAATCAAAACAAGTTCAACTATATTCATTTGAAAAAATACCTGAATATCTACAATCAAATCCATATATTCGTACGGGCTATAGACATGGTTTAAGTATTAAAGATTGTTTAATTAGGTATTAAATTTTGTTTTCGTCTAGTAATAATTATTAAAATTCTATATCTATTTAATTTAGCTTAGTCTATCTAAATAATGAAACAATAAATATTTGGTCACATTTAATCGGTGCTGGACTTTTCGTATATTTTTTCTTTCGTGATATTTATAATGGACGTGCATTACCATTTTTTGCATCAACATCTGATTATTATTTTATTTTATTTTATACTGTTTCTGTCATTGTAAGTTCTTTTTTCTTCTAACTTCGAACACTATTATATTCTCTATTTATAGATATGCATGTTATGTTCCGTTTCATTTCATCTTTTCAATTGCATATCACCACGAGCATTTGCCGATTTTCTAAAACTAGATTTATGTGGTA
This sequence comes from Adineta steineri, assembly GCA_905250115.1. Classification (NCBI taxonomy): domain Eukaryota; kingdom Metazoa; phylum Rotifera; class Eurotatoria; order Adinetida; family Adinetidae; genus Adineta; species Adineta steineri. Next base: position 202,322 of record CAJNOI010000113.1, read on the forward strand.
TTGGTTTTGGTATTCTCGGTTGTTACCTATGTGGTCTTCATCTTGCATTTGAATGTTATCGTGATTGGAGGATAAGATATGAAACAATGATAATTTCTATAATGTTTATTGCTGTGATATATTATATACATGGTGTAAAACGATATACTACACGAAATATTCATGTAACTTTATTTGTAATCATATCTCTTATGGGATTTCTACCAGGTTTTCATTGGTATGCTCTTCATGGTGGTTGGTCAAATGGATTTGTTCAACAATTTTTTCCAAGATTATTTGTACTCTATGGAATATTAGGTGTTGGAACATTTGCGTATTTAACAAAATTTCCTGAACGATTCTTTCCGGGTTATTTTGATTTTATTTTTGCCAGTCATCAAATCTGGCATTTTGCTTCATTAGGTGCATTTATTTGGTGGTATCAAAATGGTATAGACTTATTACAATATCGTCTAAGTAATCCGTGCAGTACTCCTGAAATCTGAATACATATATTTCTTTTTAATATTTAATTTTTATAATAATTCGAGTTGATTATGTTGTAAACGGTTATTAGCTTTAAAATTCATGCTCAAATGTCACCGTTGCTTTTGTACGAGCTTTCTTTTATGTAATTTTATATATTATTTTTGATGATATATATGACATCCTGATATTTTCTAAAAGATTGATAAAATAAAAATTGACAATTTAATAAATCTTTTCTTTAATTGATCAGACAATGCATTGTAATCATATTGATGATAGTATATATAAAGAGTTATATGATAATTTTCGTTCAAATTTTTTCTTCTATCTGTCAAATATATGTTATAAGTTTGGATCAAACGTAAAACAACGATAAATACGAATAAGATATGTCAAGCAAAAGAGAACTGCGCACGTAAGCGCATACAAATACAATGAGAGAAAAAAAAATGATTGTTTTTAGATCTTTTGCTTTAAATTTTAATATGTTGAATTATTATTGCCACGAGTGTTACCACGAAATGAGCTTCCGCGACTTCCACCATATGAACCACCGCGGTCACCGCCATACGAGCCACCGCGTTCGCCACCATATGAACCACCGCGTTCTCCACCATATGAACCACCACGATCACCACCTCCTCTACCTAAAACGAAATGTATATTTTTTCAAAATTTATATTCATAATATTTTTTGTTAATTATACTTACCACGAAAACCTCCACCTCTGCCACCATTCCAACGATTACCACCTGGACGAGAGTCATTATTCCAATTATTTCGACCACCACGAAAACCTAGAAAGTAATTATAAGTTCTATGATTTCTTAGCGAAACTATATTATCAATATACAAACCTCGATTATTATTAAAACCTCTATTATCGTTATTTCGAATACGACGTTGAGCAAGTTGAACACGCACAACAGAATTTATAGAACCAATATGTTGATCTAAATTATAAGAACATATTCCATTAAAAAAAATACTTATATAATTTATTTCTAATTACCATTATATTCTGAAATAGCTTTATCAGCAGTTTCTTCATCTTCATAAGTAACTGTAGCTCGACCATTTCCTTCGCCAGTCATACGATCCTTATAAATCCAAATTTTTGGACCACTTGATCGTTCATCAATCTACAACAATATCATCGTCAATCAAAATATAAACATTCAATAGTTTACTTTTATTGGTCCAACAGTTGAAAAAGCTTCTTGAATATCATCTCGAGTGATATTTTTTGGTAAGTTTTGAATAAATATTGCTTCTTTAAGTATTTCTATTTCGTCGTCATCATTATTATTTTGTCGTCGAAATCCAAAACCACCACCACCACCGCCACCACCATTACCTCTTCCTAAAATATAAGTAAACAATAAATAAATTAAACATCATAATATGAATAATTACCTCGATACGATCCACGATATGATCCTCTAGAATTACGTAATAGATCATTTTTAGAATTGAAAAAAAATATTGAATTAATAAAACCTACCCTCCTCTTGCATCATCATAATTATTATTATTGTTATTATTATCTGAACGAGCAAAACCGCCACGTGAACCTTAACAAATATTGATATAGTATATTTACAATGAGAAATTTGACAGTTTACCACGAGAGCCTGCACTCCATACATTTCCACCTTCTCTTGGAGGATTAACATCGTTAAACGCCATGATCAAATATATATAAATATATATATATGTATATATACACGATAATTCGAAGTCGAATAAATGCAAGAAAAAGAATGAGAGAGGATGGAACTATATAGTGATCTTTTTTTCTTCAAATTTATCTTTCTGAACGGAGATGTCAGATATATGCCAATGTCGGAGGTGAAAAAAGAGGTCGCTCAATGATGATCGCAATTGGGAAAATCATAGCAGTATTCGGAAAAATCCTCAAATGCATTAGAAAATAATTTTTTATCATTAAACAAATATCCAAAAAATGAGATAATCATACAATTTTTCGGCGAGAATTCATTTTCAATATAAATTGTATTTTTGTGTGGGAACAGTAATTTTTCTCTTTGACACACATTATTCTCTCTCTCTCGCTCTCCACACCTTCATGAGAATAAAACCAAATGGTATTTTTATATTTATTTACGAATATCTAACTGATATAAACCCATCGGGTGATCGTACGATCAGTATTTTCTTATTCCATTATCCTCCATTAACATGGCTCCTGAAGCAAGTAAGAATATACATACTCATTGTTCGACTTAAAATTATTAATTAGATTTTAAAATCATTTTCAGTTTACAGTATTGACGTGAGCACATATATTGTTTGAAATTAATCCATTTTATTCTTCAGGTTTTTATGGTCTGTCCATTATTCTTCTTATTCATTGTATTGATGCACGTCTTGCTCCATTACAACATATGGCTGATAAGCCACTTACAATTGATGCTATATCAGCTAATTATATTCCAATAATTTCATCAGAAAATCAAATAAATAAACGTCAAACAACAGGACCAAAACCTAATACAACAGTGTGTTATCCACTTGTTGGTTGTTTTGATAATAATGATCCATTTAATAATGCTGGTTTAGAAGTTCCACAAGCACCAGAATTTATTGAAACTACTTTTCTTCTTTTTACACAAGAATCACCAACTAATCCTGAGTTTCTTTTATATAATGATGATGATTCAATTCGAAAAGTCGATGTAAATCCTTCTCGATGGTTAAGAATTATTATACATGGTTTCTCAAATAATCATGACAGTGTCTGGATGAATAAAATGAAGAATGAATTACTTAAATTAAGAAATGTAAGAATATACAAAAGAATTTTTAGTTAATATATTGATTGATGAAATTTATTGTAGGATGAATTATCTGATGTCCTTATTGTTGGTTGGGGTAATGGTGCAAAATTTCCTTTTTATCCAAATGCTGTTGCGAATACTCGTCTTGTTGGTAAACAAATTGGTATTCTTTTAGAACGACTCCAAGAATTAAAAGGAATTTCATTCAATAAAGTTCATTGCATTGGTATGTTAATATAAAAATATAATAAATAAAAGAAAGAATTACACATTCATTTCATTTAGGACATAGTCTTGGTGCACATACATGTGGTTCCGCATCAAATGCAGTTAATAGTCAATTCGCTCGTATATCAGGTCTTGATCCAGCTGGTCCATCATTTACTGGAAAAAAAATTTCAGTTCGTCTTGATCAAAGCGATGCACAATTTGTTGATATTATTCATTCAAATACAGAAATTGCATTGGGTCTTGGTCTTGGATCAGCAGAAGAATCAGGACATGTTGATTTTTATGCTAATGGTGGTCAATCTCAACCTGGTTGCCCTTCAGTGTAAATATAATTTAAAGTAAAAATTCGAAAACCTTTGCCATGCTATGCATGTCTCAGTCTCATAAGTGTAGTTCAAGCGTAAGCATTGGTGTAAAACGAGTTTTCGAATTTCTGCTGTAAAATTTTTATATTGAAATGAGAAGATTTTCGTGTTTTCTAGTGCTGCACTTATTGGAGGTGTCATCGGTGGTCAAAGTGAAGGTAAAAATATTTGTTAAAAATAAAAGATACGAAAAATATTATTCTCATATTATAGCTGCTTATGAACAAGCATCATGTTCACATAGTAAGTGTAAAATTTGAAAGAAAAATATCTATATTATATTTTATACATAGGTCGTGCTCATGGATATTTTATTGAATCAATTTAGTATATAAAATTGATTTAGAAATTGTTTGATCATTTTCTTTTAAATATTTATTTTAGTACTGAATGCCCATATACAGCTTTTCCATGTCATGATTACGTAAAAATAATATAGAGAAAAAAATCAAAACTAATTTTATCGTTATTTATTGTTCTATAGGACAGTTTTATGGATGGTAAATGTCGTGTTTGTCCAGCATCTGGTTGTGCTCAAATGGGTAATTTGTTTGAATAATATCAAACTTGTTATTTATATTCTCCATAGGTTTCTATTCCGTATATTCCCTTGGCCGTGGTAAAATGTATTTAACAACAAAAAGCAATTCACCATTCTGTGGTTAGAATTCTTCTCTAATAAAATTTTCGTTTTTTTATAGTTTTTTGATTATAGGTTATCATTATTTTGTTGAACTTGTACTCGATCGTGATATGGCTAAAACAGCTGGTGAAGTTTATGTAGCTATTTATTCCGACTATGAATTATTAGCTAATGTCAGTGTGACTGCAAAGTATGTAGTAATGTTCGAATGAATTGATTATGATAATTTATTGTATTTTTGTTCAAAGAAACAATGATGATATAAAAGCAGGTGATATCCTTCGACATGTATTTAGTTATCAAGCTGATTTGGGTAAACTTGATTATGCTATAGTATATTTTCATAAAGTAAAAACTCGTACGTAATCAATCATTTATACTGTAAAGTCTTCAAAGAAATATATGTCTTCATTTTAGTATTTGGATGGGGTGGTCAAAAAGGAGATGAAATTATTATTTCACGTCTTCGTATTAGATCACTTGAAGATACTCTTGTGTATGCATACATATATATATATATATTTTTTTCTTTGGTTCTATAGTATTTCTTTATATAGGTACAGTGGACGTTGTGACACAAGTACATCAGTAGCAGCATATACTTCACAAACATTGTTACTCAATCGTTTTGATTGTCACGATTAAGATCTTGATACAGAGAAATGATTTCTTCAATAATACAATTATTATTTTTCTGTTATTATTGAGTTCGAAATGAAATAAATAATATGAGAGTTTCATCTTATTCTTTTCTATTTACATTATTCGATTGGATACTACTCTAAAATAAGCACTAATTCATAACATTTATTGACCTAGTTTTGAGCGTAAAAGAATATATATCGTATATCTCACTTTGTAGATTTGTATATGGAAAAAGTCCTTCGAAAATGAGTCAAGCTTTATGAAATATGACACTGATGTTCTTACTGTGTTTGTAAATAGAGAAAGAGAGACGATTAACTGATGCATAAAAATACAAGGTTGTCTAATAATTATTTCCTCAGAGGGCATTCCAATAATATTAGCTATTAATTCATTCAGACATTTGCATGGTAAGTGCTCAATAATTATAATTTTGCCAACTTCACGCGACATCTACGTTTACATCAGCTGACATATTCGTTTCATTTACTTTATCATATTAATCTATTCACATCATTCGTTTTTTTTCATCATAATGATATTTTAAGAACTTATGATCAATTTCTTATTACATCATTTATTTCGACAGTAAAACTTTATCTATTACATATTTTATTTTGATATAAATTAAATTTTTAAATCAAGGTTATTTTTTGTTATTTATCTAGTTTAAAAGCATAAAGAGACAAATTAATTTTCTTTTATTATTATCCATTATTGTGACACACAAGAGTATCTAACGGAAATTTTACCGTTCGCTTGACGGTAAGGTGAGACCCCATTATTAAAAGAAAAGAATTATTTTTTCGCTTCTCGTTTTTCTTTTTCTCTCTTCGGTATATACTCAATGAACATAATACTATTTTATAGAGTGTATATATAGAATGATTATAAGAAAGAAAGAATGGAGAAATAATATACCATTTAGTATTGTAATCAATTGCTTTATATGTCTAGTTTAACGGCAAATCAACAAAGTATTTTATATGTCAAGAAGACCTTGATTTTGACAAAGATCGCTACCGTTACTAATCATAATCTTGACCGTCATCTGACAAGAATCGTTGCGGCCAATGCAGGTTTATCTTATAATAATAAATATAATAGATTTTCAATGTAATTATTTTAGAAAATTTGCATACACATATCACATCGATGTATAGCATTCTACGACCCAGCGATCGTATTAAATTGGTACGTCATTTCTATTCTTTTTTCTTCTTCTTTTTCATTGAATTTTATTTCTATAGATGGTTCAATTAGAAAGTGGCTTTCCAAATCATTTTCGTTATCTAGTCATTGTTACATGTATTGGAAAACAACAAACCGAGGAGTACGAAGAAGTCTTGGTTTTTTTTATTATTGTTAGTTAATATAGGTATTCATAGGTCATGTATTCTCGGTTTTGATATTGTTAAAAATGAAATTACAATTGGTTTGATATTACCAATATGGACTGATTTGAATATTTCACTCGATGGCGACGGGTAATTCTAAATTTCTTTCTCGTGTATTATTATTTGAGTATTAGAATAATATTGTTGCTAGTAGAAAAGTAATTCTATAAAAGCGGAAATCAGATGATGTGTATTTGCCTTAAGAAAAGTATTTTACAGTTGCAATGAAATAGATAGAGTATTTTATATGTGCTTGTTAATTAAAAGAATGATGAGAAAACTAACACATGGCTAAAGAATCTCATGTGATAGAGTATGCTGAATTGTGTCATCATGAAAGATGACAACGCATGATTTTCTAAAACATAGATAATTCATAATTTATTTTTTAGTGGTTTTAAATTAACTTCACACGATCGATGTTATATTTTCAAACCGGTGAGTGTCCAAGCTCTTTGGTATGTATAGAAATATTCTTAAAACTATCTTTCGTCAACATTCAGTATTTCTTAGGACTGCATATCAAAGTTTACATAAAGTAACCAAGCAAGCTCGTCATTATAATTATACTGTTAATAACAATAGTACACATAGTTGGTTAGAATATTATCGTCATAGAGATATTCAATCAAATCAATGTTATATAAATGAATGGAATCAAATGGAAGATATCTTATCACATCGTAGTGATTCATCACATATATATCGATTGTATTTATTTATTTTTTTATTTGGAAATAAAAATAATTATTCTTTTTTAGTTTATCATCGGATGAAGAAATATTTCGTACACGAATTTACATTAAACTAAAAGAAATAATGTTACAAGTTAATCTTGATGAAGTCACACCAAAATTTGTAAATATTTTGTTTATTTAGAAAAGAAATATTTATGTATATGAAATTATTTAGTTACGTGAACAATTAGAAAATATCTTTCAAATATGTTTATCTTCATATAAACAATATATTGATGATATAATGCTTGAAATTCTTGCACAAATGGATAAAGCAACAATGATTTTACCATATCTTTATCTTGGTTCAGAATGGAATGCATCAAATCTTGAAGAATTAAAAGCAAATAATGTTGGTTATGTTTTAAATGTTTCACGTGAAATAGATAATTTTTTTCCTGAACATTTTAAATATTTAAATGTACGTGTACATGATAATGATGATGCTAATTTATTAAAAGAATGGGAAAAAACATTTCGATTTATAAATGAAGCAAAGTAAATTTTTGTTTTTTATTCTTCATTCAATTCTATATTTCATTGATCTTTTTTAGAATAAATAATCTATGTTGTTTAGTACATTGTAAAATGGGTATTAGTCGATCTGCGTCAACGGTAAATTTATTCATAGAAAAAATAATAATTTTTGTTATCTTGAAAATGAATTTATTGATATAGGTATTAGCATATCTAATGAAAGAAAACAATCATTCATTAGCCGATGCTTTAGAACATGTTAAAAAACGACGATCATGTATAAATCCAAATGGTGGATTTAGAAATCAATTAATTATTTATGAAGGAATATTAGCAGCAAAGTAAATGATTATTTTTTGTTTTCGTTAAAATTTGCTTCTGATTTTTTAGTAAAACATTTCGAAATAAATTAGCGATTACTTCGATAAATGTACCATCAACTTCAGTGCAGTCATGATCAATAGATTCTGTAATTTCTAGTAGAACAAAATTCAATGGTGAAATTTGATGATTTAATTAATTAATTATTTTTTTTTCTTGTTTATATATTTTTCTTCTTTTATGATTTAAATATATTCATTTTTGTATGTGCAAAGTTCAAAGTTCTTTTTTTTTTCTTCTTCAAACGACACGATCATGTGCTTATTTTGGTTATTGTCATGCTGAAGTACCCGATAAAAGGCGCCGGCGAAGAGTGAAAATAACAATATGTCGTTTATCAATATATATTCAGCTATAGAAAATCAATATTTGATTGGCAATCGAACGAGATTTTTCTTTTTCTGAAATTTCAAAAAATAAATTTTTGAAGAAATCATGTCTTCCTACACTTCTGATTGACAGTGGCGGATTTCGAGAGGGCGATCACTTTCCCCCTTCCGAATTTTTTACAGCAAAAATAGGTTCACACTACTTCGATTGGACTCAAAAAATAGCTTTTAGCTGAAATCGCCCCCTCCCTCCTCAAGTATCGTCCCTCCATACTCAAAAAACAAAATCGCCCCTCCCCCCTTTCAAGAATCCTAGATCCGCCACTGCTGATTGAAATATAAGGATAATTAAATAATGTTTGTTAATTACATTATATATAAACTGTGAAATATTATATTTATATGAACGTAAATATATAAAGTCAAACAGTAACTATATTTTTTGTTATTTGGAAATACATTGACATATTCATTTAAATATAAAAAGATAATACATATGAATCTATTTAAAGGTTGAATAATTGTTTCGAAACTATTGAATATCGTTCGAACTAATCGAATAAATCATGTCATTAATAAAAACTATCGTCTTGAATTTATAACTGTTGAAAAATACAGATTTACCCTGATTGAATTTTCGGATATTTATTTCCTTTGAGATTGTTTGTATTTACATAGATAAATAAAGTTTATATTATAAAATGTCAAACTCAATTTTCTTGAGCAAGTTTTACGTAAATTTGTTTATGATTCATTTTTTTCAGGATTAGAAATCATGAATGAATTCTTTTTATTGCTTCGAATGCCATTGAGTAATAAATAGATACAAGAAATAACTTTTTTTTTCCTTTATAAATATATATTTTACGTATACAATTTTTTGGCAAATGTTTTATTATTGGGAATTATCATTAACCATTGAATTACGACGTTTGCGTCCGACAAGATAAGAGGCACGTTTACCAACTAAATATGTACCGCGTTTACCCACTAAATAGGATGCTCGTTTTGCTTCAGATAAATCTTCGTCTAAATCAAAAAAAAAACGTCATTTTAAAAAAATAAGAATGAATAAAACTTTTGTATTTACCACTATGTGTTGATGCTTCTTCATCAGATGTAGTGGCTACAACATATCGTTTTCCTACCCAATAACCATTGAGATGTTTTCGTTTTTGTAAGAGATCAGCAAATTGTTCTCGTTCTTTATTTGCTTGAGCAAAAACCATAGTCATAGCAAAAAGCATGACAACTATGTATGCGATTAATGTATTGTATTGCATGATTATTTAAATTTTCAGACAAATAAATATAGATTGATAAAGAAAAAAATAAATTTCAGTAATGGATGCGGAGTTGTAATGAAGACTGATGACCTAAAATATTTCTATTAAGAAATGAAAAGAAGAATCATAAAAAGAAATAACTAATATAGGCCAAAAAAAAGAAAGAAAAATTTAAATAATGATGCGTATCAGATATCGATGCATTAAATAGTTACAATTAATCTTTTCTAATATTTTTAAAGTATAATAAATGATGAGAATTTATTTTATAGTACGATTAAAATAGATTCTATAATGTCTGGAAGTTGACATATCTATAATATGTTCCTCCGCAAATCACAGAACTGTCAGAAAAATATATAAAAACAAATGACTAATAATTTATTTTAAAGTTAATTAATCAATGTCGTTGTAACTGTCACTTATAGTGTATTAAAGAAAAAATTCTTAAAAAGAAAATAAAAGACAATAGGATGTCGTCTGTTAATTTCTATTTCTATCTTACCTAAAATAACTTATGTATATCAAATAATCTAATCTATTAATTGTTAATAGATTTTTCTAAGAATTATGACTGATAGTTGCTGTCTAGTTTTCAGCTTTATTCTTTCGACTATCTCAACATACATACAAATAATGTCCTTGATTAGAAATGAACGGGCAATTAACTACTCGGTCTCTGTGTGTCTTTTCAACAGAGATTTTTCTTTAATCGATTTTTTTTCTCTCTCTCTCTCTCCCTCTCTCTATTTCTCTATACTCCTACTCGATCATTGTCGTCGATAGCTTACATCTTTTAGCGGTAGTACGAATAGTACAAAATCAAAAAAGAATAAGAAAATCTTGTCGATCCTGATACAAAATACAATGAATTGAAAATTATTAATGATAAAACATATTAGCTGATCGAAGCTAAAGTCTTACAATCGTTCGATCGATACAACATAAGCTTTTTTCTTTTTATTCTTTTTTTAGACCTGTTATTTGTTGCTTTGTCTAAACATCAAATGACGATAACGAGAAAAAAAACGAGAAATGACGTTCAATCAATGTGTTAATCAGACTGATTGTTTAGTTTTGTTATCGAGGGGAATAAAAAAAAGAAAAAATAGTATTAGATATAATATTAAAATGTACCAAAACAACGACTAATTTCACTTTAAGACATAACTAAAACTTCGTTCAAATGCTAAAAGTTTTTCTTAATGTGCTATTTTTTGTTAATTAAATGAATATTTGAATCTGTATTACATCATGTTTCATTTGCATTCAACATTCATCTGTTAATACTCATGTACACCCACACAAAAAAAATATGTTTAGTAGTAATAAGAATATAAACATATATGTATATTTATTAAATACATAAAAAAACAATAAATTAACAATTCTATTCGAACAATTTTTTTACAAGTTTAGTAAAGAATGGATTTGTTGATTTTGATGCTTGATTAATATGTTTTTCTAATAGATCGAATGTTTGTCGAAATCGTATAAGAGGATTTATTGATAATTCATCTATTGTCATTCGACGACGTTCATTAAGACGTTGAGAAAATAATAAAAATAGTTGTTTGGAATTATTATCAGGTCGTTGATAATCATCGAGAAATTTAAGAAAAATCATTCCTATAAAGAGAATTAAATGAAATGTCTATTTGAGAAGAAAAAAACATCAAGAACGGATCATTTGATCTGGATAAGATCAATCTTGTTTGAAAGATATTCGCTAGGTTTAGTTCTAATAGGAAAATAAGTAATCGAATTGTCTTTTTTTACATACCATGAATAAAATCATTAAGGAATGTAACATAGGATGATGTTGGTTGTAAAATAAGAAATTCATCTGATCGAAAATCATAACCAAGTCGATTTCCTTCTTTCTTTTTACATTCATCATGTTGTACATCATTTGATTGAGGATCGTTTTCATTATCATCATTTTGAGAATGATTTGAACATGTAGAAAATTTTCGTTCATCATTGGTAGATTCAATTGAAATTGGATCTCGTTTAAAAAAATCTGGTAAACGATGTAATAATTCAATAAATACATGTAAACATGCTTCACTAACGGCTATATTAATTAATGTTGAATTTGATTTAGTTAAACGAAATCTTATTAAATATTCTAATGATGATTGTAAAGTTTGTCGAAGATCAAGTGGTAAAATAAAACCATCATCAAGACCAACATCAATTGTATTTGAATCTAGATTAACACGTAAACAATCTTGTTCAATTATTGATGAGAATAGTTCAGTTGTTTCATATAAACAACCATAGATATATGGACATGGAGAATCAATTAAATCTTGCATCCATGATGATGGCATTATGGAAACAAATGGATATGGCCACATAAATGGATAAATTAAATGTGATAGAGCAAGACAACATTTTGTTAATTTCGAAAGTGAACGTGAATAACATAGAATTTTTTTTGAACGTAACATTGATTCAAATAAATAAACAATATAATTTGGTGATAGAGAAGAAAGTAGAGTAAAAAAATAATCATGATTAAGACGATCATCATGTGGACAAATATAATAAAATACACGATTATTATTTAGTTTACAAATAATATTTGAAGAATTTAATGATGGGATTGGTAATGGTTTGGAATAGAATGATTGCATTAATAAACTACAATCATATTCATTTGATATGTAAACTAAAGAACATAGATAAAAATTCATATGTCTTAGCAAACTAAAACAAGTGAAAATATAAAATAACCAAAAATTACAGACATCTAATATATTTTAATTAATTCTTATAAACCATCTCGCAGATAGAAGATTATTTATATATTTCATTATGCTCAAACACGCAAAGTTTTCAGAATCTTGGAAAAGATTTGTGGAACTTTAAAAAATTAGAAATAATGATGATCCTAGTCTGTTAAGAATTTCAATGCAAAAATGTGAAATCTAAGTGTATTTTAATAGATATATACTAGTCAGCGTTTCGATCGTTAGAGATAAATATTGTATTGCGGGACAGTGTAGTTGTCTGATTAGTATTTCACGATATGACATTAGGATCGAGGTAGAGTTAGGTGAATGAAAATCTTCTCTTCATCATTAGTAGTGATATAATTTAGGTGAAACTGATCAACGAACAAGTGTCTTAAACCCATCATTATATACCATAATGATCATCTGAACTATAAAAAATCTTCAAAAGAATACATGCCAATAGGTCTTCTTTCAAGATTTATAGTCATTTTACTAGAATTTTAGTAGTTATGTACGAACAAATTGAATGACGTTATTTCAAGCTGAACTATTGCTCACGGATAGCTCTACTTATGACGAGAGTACCCTAAAAACTTCAACTCAAAGGAATGTTTCTTTTTCACAAGATACTGAGTTCCCAAAATTTACTCGAATACTATAAAAGATCCTTTTGAGCTGAAATTTCTAGGGCACTCCATTCGTCAGTAGAGTTATTTATAGGAAAAGCTGCAGCTTGTAATACCGTCATTCGATTTGTTAGTGTATATCGAGCTATAGGTTAAAATTCTAGTAAAATCGCTATAAATTTAGAGAGAAGACCTATGCGCAGTTATCAAATAAATGAAGTTCCTCGTAAGAACTTCTGATCCTTGTTTACAAAAGTTGAACTCAAGTTTATATTTTCGATGTGAGAAATCTTTCATCTAATTTAACTAATGCAAACTTTATATTTAAGTCTTAAACATCTGTGCTTTGACAGCAGTTGATAAATATACGTATTTAAGTAAACTGTTTTCATTTGTAATTCTATTATATTTTACCTGCAGTTAATTCACTAAGAATAGCATCAAAAAGTATGAAATATGGATAAATAGAAACTAAAATAGAAAAATAAAGAATAATATTTCTTTATAAAAATTTTAAATATTACCTATACAAATAACAACTGGAAATTTAGTCATTTGATTATTATCATAAGTAATTCGTCTACAATATCCATATTCAGCTTGTCCTTTGGAACTTGTTCTTGTAAAAACATATGTTGATGGATCATTAACTATACTTCCTCCATTTTTTTGTTTCGTATTTAATTCCGGGAAACAAAATTTTTTATAATAATTTATTTCTTCAATAATATGTTTTTTATCATCTTCACGTGGACAATAATCTATTAAAAGTTCTTTATCAACATTCCATTCAGATAATGTTATAATAAATGAAAGTTTAAATAAATGTAAATCTAAATTTGATGATTTTGTTGGTGTTTTATGAGCTTCTAGGAATCGATTTAAATCTTTTGTTGATTTACTATAATCAAGTACATAAGATGATTGTGGTGGTTGAAATAATTGTTTATCAAATAATAAACCATTAATAATCAATCCATTTGAATCAGTATATACATGTGCTGTATTTGCTCGACGTCTAGGTGTTACATGTAGATGATTTGTCGATGTATTCGAAGGTGGAGATAAATAATGTAAACCAGGAGCTTCTTCAACATTTAAATTGACACATGATATAGTATCACGATCTTTTTGATCATTTTTAGATCTTGGATCATGTGAATATGTTTGATATAAACGATTATCACTATGATTTGCTCTCATTATTTTTTTTAATGAACTAAAAATATATGAGTATATTATTTTTTTCAAAAAAACAAAAAAAAAAGCATTAGCCCATGACGAAATATCGAACATGTGAGATATAAAAGAAAATTTATCATTCTCTTTTCTACGTTCTGCATGTTTTTCTAATATTTATTTTTTACTGTTCTTTTTCATCGTAATATACAAAAAAAATGAATATCAATCAATATAAGAAGAAGAAGAAGAAAAATTGTGCACCTGTTCGTATTATTTATCATGTATAGAAAAGAGGATTGTCATGTATGCTTATTTTCTTATAGCTTATAACCATAAGAAATCAAATGCTTTAGTAAAAACAATGCTGAAAGCTTTTTTTAACTAAAAATATAATAAGGAATAAATATCAAACCGTTATGTCGAAATAATATTTATGAATCAAATACATATAGAAAGAAAGAACGAGTTCTTTTTTTTCCAGTTCGATGATAAAAAGGAAAAATAAGAAATAATCGATTTGTTCAGTGAAACATAAATATAATTTCGATTGGTAACTTATCGATGCAAACGAAGGTTTATCATTAATTAACAATTAGAATTGAATAGTTGAGTTGAAACCTCGAATAGTTAGATATAGACTTAAATTGTATTTATGATTAATATTATTATTTCCATCAAAATGTTTTTATTTCATTTTGTTTTGGCAAATTATGGAAATTAGATTAACTTTTATGGTAATATTTGTTTTGGAAGTTATTAATTGTGGAGAAAGTTTTTTGCCAGTAAAATATATAAATCATAAAATTGGAAAATGAAACTAAAGTTATCGATCAAAATAAATGTTCAACTATTAAATTCGCCTCATATAATTATTAGGATGAGTAGTAAAAATTAATGAATATCTTTCGTTTCATATGTTCAAATAATTATAAATGAAATTTGTGAAATATAACATTAAAATAAATCTTTTAGAGGTCAAGTTACTTTAATGACATATTACAAATACGAACAACAGATTTTATTATAATAATAACAGTTGTTATATATATCCTTTCTATTGCCAAAATAATTGGTATATATATATATATACATTTGCTTTTATAGCTGTTATTGTCGATTATTGTATGCGTTAACCTTGCTAGAAAGTCATTTTAATGTCATTAAATATAAATAAAAGAATAGAAATTATTACTTAACTTGTTTGCCTATATCATTCGAATTTTATTTCTATGAAAAAACAGTTTTATTATAATCCTTATAAAGTATAAGTTTCGTTTTACTGTCTTTATTACAGTTTATCGGCTTCTTTTTATTTTGGTATCATATATAAGACGAGCAATTCGAAATGACACTTCAAAAAAATGAAGATAATTTCAATGTCTTATTAATAAAAGTCGATAAGAAACAGCTGTATAATTTTTCGTATTTTATTTCTCGCAGGTTTATTCTTAAAAATCTTTCAATTAAATACAAACGAGATATTTTATATGAATAGAATATGCGTGACTTAAAAAAAAAAGAATTAGTTCTTCTTTTATGATTTGACATCTATATGATCAATTGTTCAGTTCATTTTCTTTCAAATCGTGATATATCATTTTCTTCGCACTCTAATTATATGTGCATATATATATAGTTAATAAAATTACAAGTCAAACTTTCTCTAGCAAAAATTAAAAATAGAGAAGAATACAATAACCAGATTCTCTGTAATTTATTTCTCTGACCTTATCATCAATTTTATCTCTACTTGGAAAACACGTTTCACTCAAAGAAAAACAAAGTAGTGTTTATGTAATATCTTTGTTTTTTTTGTCCAAATAAATAAAATTAAAAAAATGTGCAATTATTATTCTGTTTTTTTCTTTGTATAATTATCAGTAATAACAAAATTTAAAAGTTTTGTCTATCTGTGATAAGGCTGCATGTACTGTCCATAACTTCTTGCATGTCTTTTATGATAATTATTTGTTCCAAGTATAACAATTCCATTTTGATTATTTCGTCGTTGAGTATTTGTTTTTGGTGCTAATAATTTAACTGGTGTTCGTTGATTTTTTGTTGAATAAAAAACAATTTGTTCAGTATTTTGTGTTGAACGTTTATACCAATTTGTATATATTTTACAACAAAAATAGTTACGAAATAATTTAATTAATTCAATACGAAAACGTGTACATGCAAAAATAAATGCTAAGAAATTTGATGCATGATGAAAATGAAGAAGAATATTGGTAATTATATGTATAACATATTGACGACTACTAAGATTACTTGATATTAATAAATAAATGGCATGTATTGTTGAAGGTGTTGCTGTTATAACAAAAAAAATAGATGATGCAACAAGCATTGCAGTTAATTGACGTTGTTTACTTGATAAATCTAATTTAATTTTCGAATCAGGACTTAATGTACGTTCAATACGTGATGCTTGATGAAGACGTTTTATAATAATAATATTACATATAATACAAATTGGAACAATTAACCAATATGTTAAAACTGATCGTATAGTTTCCCATGCTAAACGATGAAAATCTTGTTTAAATGCACAAAATGAACGAACAGGATTTGTTTGATTTGTTCCATTAACATATACAATATGCATATGATGTGTATAATGACTAAATATAATTAATGATATCATAAATAATATAATAACAAATAAACGTGATTTAATTTGACTTGTTAAACGTGGCATATGACATGGATTAAACACAAGAGAACAACGTTCAATATTTATAAAACATACAATCCATACAGATAAAAGACGAAATACATCCATAAAAAAGAAAACAATACAATCATAAGATGTTACTTGTGGGCGAAGTTTAGTAAAAATTTGTAGACTCTGTAAACAAAGTACACAACAATCAGCAATACATAATCCAGAAATAAATGCAGCTGATGGAGTTTTACGAAAAAAACGTTGATTAACAATAATTAATGTTAAAAGATTTCCTGTACATCCAAATACAGATAAACATAATATAGCTATAGTTCGAATACGTTCTAAGATCAACATCTAAAATGAATAGTTTCTTTGATTTTTTACCATTTTATAATATATAAAAAAATAAGATGAATACATGAGCGGCATTTCTTTATATCAAGTTGAAAAGAGTTATGAATAAAAAAAATGAGATTATACTATGACGTGACAGTTTATCCCTAGAGTATGACGAGCAAAAGTTGTCGAGCTTTCGTTCTTTGATAATAATATGCTCATAACGATTTTTCCTCGAAACGTTATTTAAAAATAAAAAAAAGAAAAGGATGCATTCGTTAAGATAAATAATTAGAACTATCCATGCGACAAATGTTCTCCGTATGGTATCTACTCCTACTCTATATGATATCTTCCTTCGTTTTTGTGTTTCTCCAGAAAGCTTCTTATAATATGAAAATATACACAAAGCAACATTTGGTATTTGCTAGTATTGTCTGTAAGTTACTGAGATGACAAATCATAAGACAAAGGGAGAAGAGAAAAATAGCTAAAATAGTATATACTATAGAGAAGATATAAAATGACGTCTATATATATTTTATTTATACATACTTCGCAATTAATAAAAAGAAATTAGAGGTTCTGATTTTTGAGAACTTGGTCGGTATTTATCATGTCAACTATTCAATTCATTCAAGCAAAATAATGCAAATTGCTGATTGCCGGTGTAAACATTTTTCTAACAGTGACAACTCATCTTTCATCGAGTGTCTTAGTTTTCTGTTCTCTCGAGATTTTTCTTTATATGTTAATCAATGATCTAAAAACTAGTAAATACTCGTTCGTTATTAGTAGACATGAATAAAAATTGATTTCCGAGTGTGAACATAATGTTACTTTGCTCTATGCACCTTTTGTTTATCGAACTAATAAAAGAAAATGTCAAGAAAGTTTCTTTCTTATGATTTGTATTGTCATCATTGTCGTCTGTTGTTATGCATATTTCGCTCGATTATTTCAAGCAATATAATTGATTAAGAAGGCATAAAAAGACAAACGATGTGTTGATGATGCATGAAATTGTCCTTTATATGTTTGTTGATTTTATTATAACTAGTTAATTTAACCTCAAAATAGAAAGACATCTAGCAACAGAAATCTTTATTAATTTAGAAACTGTACAGATACATATATTCGATGTTTCCTTTGTATATATATATACAGTACAGACAAGAAAATATATCTCCGGAGATATATGGTTTTTTTCTTTTGTGTTTTTTGATTGCATTTTCATATTAAATAGGTTGTCATAGTATTGTGATTTCATCATGTCAACTTGAATTGTTAAATAAAAGAATAATTTGATTTTTTGCTTGTCAAAATAGCTAATCTATTGTTAAGATTTCTCTATTTTTAATAGTTCATAAAAGATCGTATACATTTTTAATGTCTTTAGATGAGAAATAAGATATGATAAATATATGTAAAACAGATTATCCTATATATAATGATTTTGATTAATTTACCGACAGTCTTTTTTTTCTCATGAATAACTAATATTACAATATGTTTTTGAATACTTTTTTGTTTATAAAAGATTTTATGGTTATTTAATATGATATCTAATATTTCATGGGATTTGATATATCGTATTCCGTTAAGGAACAAAACATAAGCGTTTAGATTTTTTGTTTTTACTGAATGTAATTATATTCAAGATTTTTTATTTAAGATATAAATATAGTATCTATTGTATTCAGAAATCATATATGTGAATGTCTTTACCTCTTGGGATTATATTATCATATTACGAATAGTATATAATCAATGCCTGTTTTTTCTATTAGTTCTATCTCGTTATTGAGAATCAAATACATCAAGGAATAGAGTAAAAATGAGTTTTATATCTTAGCATTGAGAATAAACTTATTTTTTATCAAAATATCATTATCTATACAATAAATAAAAACATATTTTCATTTAGGTTTTAATCATGCGAGATTAATTATATTCATATTATTAAATAAAATATGACACTTTTATCGATATGATTTCCGATGTAATAAGCAGTAAAGACTTGAAATTACATCTACTAATGTATATCATTAATATCTAATACAATCCATTAACTGCTCAGTATAACACATATTGATGTATTTCTTTTTATCTAATGTCTAATTATTATGTCTTGACTGTTTGTATTATAATCATTAACATCTATGCGAGCTAAACATAGCGATTATATGAATGACAATAAATATGAATCGAGAATTTCAGCTATTATTAAAAAACTAGTAAACAAAAATAATGGAAAGACAATTTTGATTTATCCTATCAACCATTATTATTCATTTTAAACTCAAGATGTCAAGAAAAAGGTGTAATTAAATAAAAATGAACCATGATGGATGTAGAAAATATGCACTGAAAGTTAACCTTTATTATACCGTATAAAAATAGACAAAATCAAGTTTATCTACTCTAGAAAACAATGACATATTTATAAGATAATTGTTTTTATGATGCTAAAATATAGAGTTCATTCTATCTAATATTGAAAAGTATTATGTAGTCATGCCGTTTACATAAATCTCTGAAATATTGATGAAACAACGATCCTATGATTTGTATTTATCAGATGAAAAAATATGATAGTAATGAACAGTATCTGTTCTTTACATAAAATCTACTTATAGAACAATAAAAAAAAATTTTTTTTTAATTATCACCATATGACAGGTTAATTCGGTCATCGAATTTCGTAGATTGCAAAATTATATTTTCATAAAATTTGAAACTTTGCTATTGGATATGTCTTGCTTATTATTTTCTTTTCATTTGTTATCTAAATTAATTATTATCAGTTTGTTATGAAGACCTTGTAGATCATCTGTTCTATTATTTGTGAGTATTTCTTCGTTTACACTTCGATAACCTATGATAATGATTTAACAAATAAACATAATTAGTTTTTTTTTATTATGAATAATATTTTTTTTCATTCAATTTCAATGAACAATTAAATAAATATTAGAAGTATTTATATCAATAGAGTAATATGCTTTCTTTCTTTAGACTATTTGACTATTCAATAAGATCTTTAAAATCACTCAGGAAGAAGACATTGAAATATTCTATTTCCGTTTGCTAATATTACATATAACAACTTCTTTTTCATCTTTTATATATATAATTGTAATCAAACGTATTGTATTCTAATATATTTCCGTTTGAAAAGAAGTATTATCCTATTCAATATTTAAATATAATATAAAGAATATATATATATATATTTTTTTGTCACCATGGCTCAAACGAGAATAATTCTCTATTTGTATATATTTTTTTTTGGTATACAAATTGAACAAAAAACAAAAGAAAAACAAAATACAAATGCAAAAAAAAAGAAGAAAAAAAAAACCTCAAATTATTTTTCTCTTTTTTTATTTGTGTCTGTGTCTATCATACAGGAACAAGAGAGTATAAGAGAGATAGGAAAAAATCATGAGTGAATTAAACACCCATTCACACACGCACACACACGCACACGGAAGAGCATCGATAAGAATAAAAAAAAAACAGACGAAGAAAAGACATGGTGCGGTTGCAACAAAGTAACAATCCTAGAAATCGCCATCATCATCATCATTTCATTGTCGTATCTTTACAATACAGCAATCTTTTCTTTTTATGTTTTGCTACGCACATGATGAAAGAATAGAAGAAGAAAAAAAGGAAAAAAAAGAATACCCCTTCGTTGTTTGTTATTTATCGGCTATAAAATAGTAGTTGTTACAGTAGGCCACAAAAACAAAAACCTTAAGCTGTATGTATACATACAGATACGCACATAAAAAGACGATAAGATGGAGAGAGAGAGAGAAAAAAAACAGAAGAAAAAAAAAAGAACCAAATGATAATGGGTAACAAGCATCATCATATCATCTTAACAATTGAATAAACCAAAGAGCAAGGGATAAGTTTAGAAAAAATATGGCAATAAACACTCGATTTCGATAGATGACATTCTAAAAGAAAACAAAAAAACGAGTTATATAATTAATATATGTTATTCATATTAATAACAAAAACAATCTTATACCTGAATGCCATCAAGATAATCATCAGTTTGTATCGATATCTCTTGGGTAGATACATGCATATTGGTGGTGATAGTTGGATCAGTAGCAGGAATAGTACACTGCAAAACATGCACATGCAAATCAAGTCTTAATCTCTTGAGATATAAATATTGATTAATTTTTTTCATGATAGATATTTATTATTGATCGAACTTAAGAAAAACTTTTTTTCTCTCTTCTTCTTCGTCTTCTTCTGCTTGTTTATTACTCTTTTAATGCTTCTTTTCGATATACGCTAATATGCGTATGATCGATGTTAATCGTCAACAAAAAATGACAGCAATAGGACTCAACGAAGCGAATGTTAATATCTAATCGAAGATTGGCATGAAAAAGAAACAAGGGTAAAAAGAAAAAGATCAATGGCAAATACTATTACGCAGCAAACTAATAACTAATTTATAATGAGATAAATAAAGGATTTGTAATCTTCTATCTATTTTAGTGGATTAGTGAATAAGTGTGTATATATATATATATGCATTTTAAAATAGGAAAACACCATGCATAGGTTTTTTCATGTGTTAACTTACTTGTAATAATCCTTTCACGCGACCAATAGCTGTTGAATCAAAATCACGTTGACGGCGTAATTCTTCTCGCCGTTGAGAGCCAAGTTTTGTTGCTTCTTCTCTTGATATACCTTAGTAAAAAAAAGAAATGAACCATATTTCAAAAAAAGAATTAAATTTACTAGGAGCTTCTTGTCGATGTCGAGCAATATTGACAACTGTTGGCATACTACCACGTTTATTTCCACCAGTACTATTTGTTGTTGATGTTGGTTTATCTAATTTTGTAACACTTTCAAGAATAACACGATGAGCAAGTATTGGTGAACCACTACTACTTGTCATCAAGGATGCTTCTGGTATGAGTGAACCACTTTCTGTATATACTGGTGCTTGTGCTGTAACACGTTTACGTATACCATTTTCAATGATAAATGTTTCTTTTTCTTTTAAATTGTCACTTGATCGAGCTGTTTCATCGATTTTATAAGCATCAGCATTTGTTTTAACAATACTTGGTAAAGATTTTCGTTTTGGAAGAGGAACTGGTTGTGGAACATCATAAACGTCAATACTTGGTGTAGCTGATCTTATTGGATTTGTTTGATTATTTGGATTATATATATGATGTTGTTCAGGATCAAAACTAGTACCACCAGAACTCAAACCTGAATCATGACCACTTGAATTTCGAGAATCGAAAGTACCATGAACAAGTTGAGGTCGGATATTAAAATTATTTCCTGACTTCGTCGGTGTTACTCTCGTACGAGAATTCGATGAATGACGTATAGCTTGAGGAGCATGAAGATTGGAGGAAGAATGAATATTTTCATATTGTTGTTGTTGCTGTTGCTGTTGCTGTTGTTGTTGTTGTTGTTGATCGTGAGCTAAATCATCTGTTGATGCATCGAAATGACGTGTTCTTATAAATGTCGATCGTTTAGGTACTGAACGTGAACCCATACCAGCGGGATTTGCTACGAATTGTGCAGGAGGTGGAACTGGTGATGATGATGAATCAAAACTAGCCGACATTGTTGTAGTATGATCATCATCAAAACTTGAATTTCCATATATCGAATGATTAGCAGATATAGGTTGAGTTAAATGAGAATATTGATTAGACACGGAAATACCTTTAAAAATCACAATCAAATTATTATATACAGAATAATTTGAAAAAACAAACCTGTTTGTGAATCGGGCATATTATTATATTGTGCTGATGTCATATTTCTATTAGATTGTTGATAATAATCTGGATGTTGATGTTGATTTTGATGTTCTTGTTGTTGCATAGGCAATGGTGACTCAGTCATCTATATATGTATTCCAAATAAAATTCTAATAAACTTTTTTTCCTAAACAATAATTTTACCTTTATATTTGGATTCCAATTATTTGTTTGCCTTGAAGGTGGTTGACCTTGATAAACACCACCATCAAGTATTTGAGCTGATGATGTTACTAGATTAGGTTTATGTTGTTGAGAGAAATTTGATGGTAATGACATTGAAGTATTAGGTACAAAGTTTGATGGTACTGGTAAACGACCATTAGGTACACAGACATTAATGGGAGTACTTGTAACTAGTTTTCCATCAGATTGTCGATCAATATCTAACGGTATGTATGTTTGTGGTTTATCTTCTCCTGAGAAAGAAAAAAAATAGATGAATATATCTTTCTTTTTTTATCTTTAAAATAATTACCTGGTTGTCGGAAATCAGGTGCAGCTAGTTTTGCACTTACACGAGCTTCAACACTATCACTTCGCGCTTGTTTCGCATAGATTTCTGCTGAATGTGCTTTGGAACGAGCATTATTTGCTCTAGAATAAAAGAAAAAACGATTGTTATTATGTAATTATTCTTTTTTTGTTAAATATTATCTTACCTAGCCATGGCTATTTCAGCCTTTTGTTGAGCATTTGTTGCTGATTTCATCGAATTATTAAGAGACGTATCGATTTTATCACGAAATTTTGATGAACGAAGTAAAAATAATTTACTTGGTTTACGTTTATCATTTACTAAAATATTATTTTTATATTTTCCCTCCTCCTTTGTACCATCACGAAATGTTGTTACTCCATAACCATTCTTCTTATTATTAAACCATTCACCTTCATATTTTAAACCATCAGATCGTTCAGCAATACCGAAACCAGTACGTTTATCACTTTTCCATTCTCCCATATAAGTTTCAACAACATTATTATCAAGTATATCATCTTGGGATATAAATGATTGATCACCATCATCAAATGCAGCCATGGAACTGGGTGTATGACCATGTGATGCAATCATTGTTGATGTTTTAACTGAATGTTTTGAATCTCCACTTGTTGAACTTGCTGTTGAGCGAAATGAACTTGTTTTCTTTTTAGGTGTTAGATCTTCAATATCACTCGTTGATTTTTGTTTACGTAATTTTGCTAAAAGTGTTTTACGTAATGAATGACGACGATCAGCACTATTTGATAGTGAACCACGATGTGGACCTTGACTAACACTACGTGCTGATGATGGCTCATATGTATCTGATTTTGAACGAAGAACAAATCCACCACGATTTTCATCCATACGTTTATCTCGTTCACCTATATAAAACAATTATAGAAAAATTTATCGTAATCAAAAACAAAAACAAATATTTACGTTGTATTCGTTCTTCATCATCTTCTGAACGAAGTGATGTTAAAGAATCTCGTACATCTTTTGATCGATATCGTGATGCTAAACCATAAGGTACACTTCGTCGTATACCAAAACCATGACGAAGTCCTTGCTGTATCTGACCATGATAAATACCACCGTCTGCATATATTTCAATACCATAACCATCTTGTAAACCATTTGCCCATGTACCTTCATATCTAGCACCTGAAATATCCGAGACTCGAACACCATATCGTCCTTTAAAACCTTGTGTCCATTCGCCTTTATAAATCCATCTTCCTTTCCTTTCAACACCCAATCCATGTCGCTTTCCACTCATCCATTGACCTTCATATGAATTTCCTGACGTCTATAGAATACAAATACATATAAATATATACAACTAGTTCTAAATTATAAGAATTCTCAAAAATAAAATATTTATTTACCCATAAATAAATGCCAGAAAATTCATAACCATATTGCCATGCGCCCGCATATTCACCTTGTCCTTTCGGACCTGTACATACACCGTGTCCATGTGCTTTACCATCATTCCATCCTCCACAATAAGTACCGCCGTCATCAAAATCAAAACGGCCTCCATTCGCTCCGACGCTCATCCGGGAGTCCGTTCAATAATGATTAGCCGTAATGCTAATAGCAGCAACATCAACAACGTCGACGATGTCGATGATCGCGAAAAAAAAAGAATTATTAAAAAGAAGAACTGGCAGGAGGTCACACAAAATTCTTGTATAATAAATAGTAGTTATAGACGAAAAAAGATAATGATGATGAAGGAGGAGAAAAATAAAAAGGACAACGGTGCAACGATGATGTTATGATCAATAATAATAGTGTAATAACGTTGAATATGTCATCTTCATAAGTCAATCAATTCCCAGCAAAACATAGCACTGCATAACGATAATGCCATGTGCGCTTGGGCTAAAATGAAATGTATAAATTATAAAAGAGAAAAAAACTGAAAATCACGTATAACACGTACACACACACACACACACTATTTTATTTTTTATCTGAGAGACAAAGATCGCAATCAAATCCTCTAGTTACTGATTAGTTATTTTTCTACAATCATAACATACTTAATGCTTTTCTTTTCTCATCTATAAATATCATGGCAGATAAAAGTATAAAGCTAAATTGTATCTTCTCGACCTCAATGACAAAAATATATTAGTATATATATATATATATATGTTATAGTAGGGGAAAAAAATTGTGAACTTCAGAGGTATTCGATCACACACATCATTACCCATCAATTGTCAAATCAGTTTCTTTTTCTATTACTATATGAGAATAATATCAATGTCGCGATCTAAACACTTCTTTTTTCGTTGATCCAAAAAAAAATCGTATATAGATATGTATATATCCATAACTATACTCGAAATTACATCACACACGAGTGCGTGTATTAGCAAGAGCTTACTCGAAACGAAGATGGAGGACCATCAGAAAGAAAGCGAGCGAGAAAGAGGAAGAGAGACTTGATGGTCCAAGGGTTTTGTATCGCGCGTGCCTGTTTATTTATTTTTGCTCTGGTTTGTGCGTGCATTATACACGTTGGATGGTTTCTCTCGCTCTTTTTCTCCTTCACATACAAATAAGCAGATTTTAGACAGCAGCAAACAAAGAAAAAGAAGAAGAAGACGTAGAAGAGAAATACAGGAAGAAGCATACGGAAGGAGTTGTCGTCAGTCGTTGTCGTCGTCCTCGTCGACTGATTACATCGAAGGCGTACGATACTAGACTGAAGAACAGCATTCGTGCGAAAGAAGAGAAGAAAGAACAAAAAAACGGAGAATTATTAAAAACAGTAATAAATACATTACATATATATATATATATATAAGACGAGAATAAGAACGCACGATGATAAGAAAAAAAAAAGTTCTTTAGAATGTTTATACATATACAATGATGGTAGTAAGAAACAGAGAGCAGAACAACAAAAACAATAATAATAATAACAACGAGAGACGATGGCGATGATGATAAAACTACTGTTGTTGATGCAGCGGCACGGTGATAGAAGTACAACGACATTGCGCTTTCTAAAGTAGAATAGATTTTTTACACTCTTTCGCTTCGTTCTCTTTCTAACAGAATATATGTAGCAGGATGACAAAACAGATAACTTGGCATTCACGAGACAAAGAAGCCCTTGTGTTTCCTTCCAATCCATTTGTCTCCTTTTAACGCCCTTCATCTTTTTTTTTCTAGTTTGCATACAGACATATATCGCAACTCTTCGTATAAATATATATGGTTAACACATACACAGGAAAAGCATGTCGTCTCGTTTCGATGTACTACTTTAACACTCATCAATACCATCGAGAGGAAAAATACATCTATGAATCAATCATTAGTTCGTTCTCTCTATAGTATTGGTAGAAGTGTGTTAACGAATAAATAAGAAAGAAAAACTCTCGTCTAATATATAGCTTTTTTTTCTTTATCACGTACGCCTTGAATTCACCTGTTCGAAATATGTATATGTGTCTATGTCATCGTCATCTTATTGCCATAAAAAGAAATACAACAGACTGATAGACAATCTCTATCTTTTTCCGCTTTTGGCTTATATGGACAGCAAAGCATTGATATCAACTATATTTCTTTCTTCTTCTTCTTCTTCTTTTTCTTCTTCTTTTTTTCCCAACACAAGTCAAGGTTGGACATTTGTGGCATAAGTAGAGAAAACGACGAAGAGGGACATGATAATTTAAGCAAGGCCAATATATGGATCATTGATAAATGCGTACTTAGGAAATTCCATTAACGGATATATCAACTATTTCGTAAATCTAATAATAAAAGTCGAACATTTCACTAATAAAAAAATATGTTGTTTAGACGTGCTAAATTCTATTCTCTTTCTTGTCTTGATAATCACATCTTTTTAAAAAAATCATTGGAATGTTTATTGTCTGATATGTGTTTACAACATAACAGAATATTCGATTGATAGTTCATGAAAAATATGTAATGTGACAAGGTACAAGACATACCAAAGAACAATCTTTGAACAAACAAAATAAAAGAAAGATCAGATTTACTTATATACAGTTACCTACTGTATGTTAATCTTACGTTGAGAAGTTCACGATCATTATCACTTCCTTGTACAGTCTCATCTTTTTTTCGTAACAGTATATATGTAATATAAGTTCATTCACATCTAAATCAAAGAAATAAAACAGAGCATCTACTTATAATTATCTACATGTATTCATATTGGTCATCATCATCATCATCATTAGTATTACTACTAATAATTCTATTAATAAACATTGCTTATATCACAAATTTACGTTGTCATGAAGATATTGATGGTTCTCTTCAATTAATGGATAATTGTCGTTCATGTATTATTTTTATTGATACAAAACGTAGCATAAAAGTTTCACCAAGAAAAAAAGACATATATGAAGGATCAACAATTCAAGAATTATTTTTATATAATAATAAAAAACGTCATCGTCGTGATGATGCTAATATTATTATTCGTCAGCAATGTGCTCGTGAACATGATGGTCCATTATATGGTTATGATCAAACACATTGTTATTGTAATTCAAATCGATGTAATACAAATATTCAACGTTGTTTTTATGAAATAGCATCAAAACGTTATTTTTCATGTTATCATGGTTCAAATGAAAGTCATAATTCACTTGAAATCTATAAGAAATGTCGTAGTTGTCGTATACAAATTGATTCTAATATGATATTTCATTATGAATGTTTAACATTTGGTGAACAAGAACACAATAATCATACACATTGTACATGTCAATATCCAATGTGTAATCAAGATATAGGATTATGTCAACGTTTCCAACAAACACCATCTCAACCGCGACTAAACTATATTCATGAAACTTTTCTTAATGCAACTTACAATATATTTACTAGTACAACTACAACAACAGATTCAACGAGTATTTTAATAACATTTCCAAATACTAATCATGCAAAAGAAGAACGTTCTATTGAAAATGCAACATTTAATCAAGTCACTTCCTTATTATTAAATGAAACTAAATATGTACAAACAATTATTATTGAGATAAAAAATCATGCTAATTATTTTTCATTAAATTTCCATTGTATTTCAAGCATTTTTTGCTTTTTTATTTCTTATATGTGATCATCATTAGTTTTATCTTTTAAAGTGTATATATTTAATTACTGAAAATATTCTTTACAAAGACATATATATATATAAATGCCATCAAAAAAAATAGATTACAAGTCATTTCGTGCAACTCTTATTTGTAATTAACCTTTGAACCATTTGTTAACATTCACATAATTAATCAACTTTAATTTTTACTTAAATTCGAATGATGTCGCTAGATGAAATAACACACATGTGTTTATATATATCTTTTTAATGAGTCTCTATTGACAACCTAAAGGGATAGAACATGATTAATGGCTTTTGATTTCTTCATAACTATTTTTGAGGTTTACATTATATAAAAAAAATTATCATGGCGAGATCTTCTACTAAAGTCGAAGATTATTGGCGTCAACATAATATTGAAAATTTATTTAAAGAATTAACACAAATTCTTGTACGACGTACACCATCGGATCCAGCTATTGCAATAGTTGAACATCTTCAAAAAAAATTTCCAAAATCTTTTAAAACATCAACAGATAATATTGGTATCGTTCCGAAATCATTAGCAAATAGTTTACAATTACGTTCAACAATTTCACCACGTTCTGATGGTCACAATGATAGTATAAATGATACTCAAATCGGACGTCGTTTATCCATTCAAAGTCAAGTTAGTGGAATTGCTACTATCCCCACAATGGATTCTGCTTTTACTGATGTACTTAAACATAATGTAAGTTAATATTATTGTTTTATTTTTAATCGAACTCTTGTATATATATTAGACTAGTATTTTGAGCCAAGCACCAGAATCAAATATCAGAACTATTGCATCTGTTAATCGTACAGCTCAACAAGCTATTAAAAAGGGAAAAGATATTCGTTCAGATCATGATATACTTGAAGAAGAAATGATTAAACCAACAAAAACTAAATTTGATACATCAATAACAGAAAATATATCTGATAGTTCTTTTACAGAAAATATTGAAAACCAAGAAACACATAAAGAACCAACTGTACAACAAATAATTAAATATAAACAAAATATTCTTACGGAAAAAGGTCGTCGTTTACATCAAGAAAAACTTGCCGAATTAGCTAGACAACAAGATGAAAAAGAAAAATTCTTTCGATCAGATTTTGCAGTTAATCCAGAAGAAATTCAACAACAAGACAAACTCAATGACGAATCAACATCACAAGTTGTACCAGATGAAACAAATCGTAATAAAGTTTTGCATAAACCAATTGCTAAATCAAAAGAAGAAGAAGAAATATTAAATGATGAAAATGTATTTCAACCTAGAAAACAACGAAATAGAGGAAGACCAAGAAATACATTGCAAACAATGCTTTCAACGACACCTTATATACAAGGACGACATATGATAGATCCTCGATCAACAATGAAAAGAGAAGATGGACATTTAATATGCAAAGTATGTGGAAATGTAATAAATGAAGGTGAAAATCCGTTATTAGTTGATTCTAAATTAAGTTTTGGTAAGTTTATTTATTAAGAAAATAAAGAAATAAATCGTAATTTATTATTTAAGCGGCTGATACAGCACGATCTTCAGAAACAGCATCTGTTGCAGTTGATGATTGGTTTGAAACAGGTTCAGCTGCATCTAGTTCACGACAAACAAGCCCCTGGAAACCAGATGAATCAATACCATTACCATTTGGTTCAAGTACATTTCGACGAAATCTTTTTCAACCAATTAATGATAATCATACAGATACAAAAGGACATCAATCACCAGTACAATCTTCGATTATTGATAGTGATGCAACAAAAATACGACGGCCATCTTCATCACGTATGTCTGAATCAGGTGTTTTTGCAAGATCCCCTGAAGTAAAAATACGTCGTCCATCAGCATCACGAAGTATACCATCACCAGTAACAAAAAAACATCATTCGGATACAGCCTCTGGAACAAGTCATGAACTCAAACAATCATCACCTTTAACAACAACAACAACAACAACAACGAATGATCGAAGAATGTCAGGTTGGAGTGTACGTGAACCTTCACCTGATAATACAGACGAAAATTAATAAGATTAAATCTATCTGCTTTATGTGTTAATATAGTTTTTTGAAGTGAAATAAAAGTTAATTAATTATCTTGTACTACACCTTTTTGTAAGTGATCTATCACTTTATTATTCAATAATCGATTATACAACAGTAGGATGAATAATTCTATTATGCATTACATCTTTCTGTTGAATGAAATACGATATTTTCTTTTTCGCCGAGATACACATACTCATATTTTACTTTAGATTTGATTAAGAAAAAAAAACATGAGATTATAGCTTTTTTTTAATTTTATGTATTTTTGTTTTTACTCTCATTCAAAATATCAGCCAATGGTACAAAAAAGAAAATCAAATACTAAACAAAAACATCAAAAATAATACATCGGTTCAAATAATTTACATATTCCTAAATTATATACAGTAACAATAGATATAATCACATGAAATCAGACTTTTGTTTCGGGTCCTGTATTCATATGCACAAATGAATTTCGAAGTTTTAACATTGATCGAGTTAACATTGGACCATAAGCTTTTGTATACCATTCATGTGAACGTCCCATTAAATCAACACGACTTAAATGTATAACTTTAGATTTTCCACATCCTAAATCATAAGAATATTTTCGTATAGAAATAAAAACAAAAACTTAATTTACCATATGATTGTATTAAATATCGTGATGCTAATGTCACTGCACGAACTAAATGAATCGAAAAAACAAAATTCAAATCTAATTTTAATTCAATTTATTAAAATATACCAAGCGTAGGTGGACAATGTGCTTTTGAATGTTCAATAGATGTACAAACAAGAACACAAGTTTCTTTTTGGTGATTATTTTGTGTAGATATAAACGATGCAATAGCACTTGAAGATGCTGATAATGACGAGCCAACCGGAAGATTTGTTGATGATACATTATTTTGATAACTACCATTGGAATTTAATTGAATATTTGTTCTCCAACTACGTACTTCACAAAAATATCGAGATGCTAAAGGAGCCTATGAAAACAAAAATATGATCGTTCAAATTTTAATTGAACTATATGAAGTATTTACCATTGAATTAATTGTATATTGATATACATGAGTATTACGATTTAATTTTTCAATAATAGTTCCAGATTGAAAATCTAGAATTGAAAAATATAACAAGGTCGTACGGATATTAATCTTAGCAAAAAATAGAAACCTACAAAGACAATTTTTCATCAATAATCTGAAGCTAAAAATAGTATATTCTGATTCTGTCGGAAGCCGATATATGATTCTTCTCAAAGGTTAATGCCGATGTCTTATTATTAATGAGAGAGTGCACTTTAAAAATATAACTTATTTCATCGGAAAAAAAACATCTTCAATACATACCATCATCCCATAAATGTCTTTCATTTAAAAGTCGATTAAGAATTTCAATGGGTGGTGCTTCAATTTCTACTGAACATTTCCATAGACCAAGTGGATGTCCATCATCTAATTTTTTAAATGCTAATTCAATTTCATTATTTTTTCCAAATGATGTCCATCCTTTGAATTTTGTACAATGTGCTTCACGTATAACTTCAACTATACAACGATCAATAAAACCTTGATAGGATGTATTTGCTTTTGTTTTGATTGTTTTAAAATAATTATTATTATTGTTATTATTCATATTATGAAGTATATTATCACAGGATGATGATGATCCAATTGTATCTGATGCTAAGATTTTACCTATTTCTTTCGCACGTTGTTGTGCTGCATGTTTATTTGATGAATGTGGACGTGATTTATTTAAAATAGGACTTGTTATTGTTGTTTCAGAAACACGACGTGATAATTCTTCAAGTGTACATGGTTCACCAATTTCAATATAAGAAAAATGACATGCTTGATGTAATTCCAATGGAACAATAAACAATAATCGGACATGATCAATCATAAATGCAAGAATATCCATTGCTTTACGTTGATCTTCAATTTCTTTAAAATCAGGCATACCACTTGATGAACTTTTATTATAATTCGGAAAGGAAAATAATGTTGGAGTAAAACATGTAGCAAGATTAACTGAACTCATTTGATTAGTTTTTGAATGTTTTGAAACATCATTTAAAAATGATAAAAGTAAATGTAAAACAAGACGATTTTCATCTGGTAAAAGAAGTATAGCATATTGTAATGCAAGTAAACGACGTTCGTTAATTATTTTCAAACGTGTTTTATCGGTGGAAGAAAAATATTCACTTATATGAAGAAATAATGGAGATAATTTGTTTGTAAAAAGACATTCAGGTAGTAAACGAAAATATTGTTTTAAAACGTCTGAAACATCATATGGACTAAATTCATCAAAATGATGAAATTCAATATCAGATTCCATTAAATCATGAAGACGTTTTATACGATGAGATACACCGCTATAAATAACAAAAAAAAAGAAAATTTTTAACTAACAAATCTAAATCCGTACTATTATGCAATAGTATATAGAATATACAATAGAGTATAATTTATTTAGTTAATAGTTTTTTTTATTAAGATAAAGGATTCATCGTATGTTCTGTTTGTTACCATTATTACAATATGCAATTAGAAACCTTCAAACCATGACTATCAAAATAAACGATGTTTATATCATCTTTCTGTTATTTGACTCTCTTTCTTTCTCTCTCTGTCTCTCCTATGGCCACAACATCATTATAGTCAAGGTTAATATAGAGATAAGAAGATCAAGTATCTATATTGAAAAAAAAAATTGTTTATTTTTTCTATTGACTTACGGCTTGCGAAAGATTCCTACACTATCAATAGATGTACGTCTTAAATATTTCATTGCAGAAAGAATCGTTGTTGGCACTGGATGTCCAGTACGTTGCGTCATGGATAGAAAAGAAATACCAAATATTACTTTTTTCATTTCCTGATGAATATCCTACACAAAATTAAAAAAAAACAATCAGTCAATCAATTTATCAACAGATTCTAGACCTTTCGTTGTTGATGTCGTCGGATAATTAATTTTGGTACAGCACTAAAGGCAGTAGCAAGTAAACGTTGTCTTGATACAACTGTTCTATTAACTAATGTTGGTTTATTTATAGGTAATAATATTCGTGTTGTATCAAATAATTCTTCTATACGTATTAAAGCTGCACGACGTAATGCTAATAATTGACCAACAGACATTTGTCCTAAATGATATTTTGATGAATTAAAACTTGGACGATGTGTCTTTGTAAATGAATGCCATTTAACACGTATTTTACGACTAGTCGGTAGACGTGATGATGTATTTGTTATATTACTAGCTAATGAAGAAGATGATGATGATGATGATATTGATCGATTTATATTCTTAATTAATACAGTAGAATCAATTTGTCTTTCAACACTACTAGCACCAAGACCTGAATCTTGTCGATCTGTTGATGAACGTTTATCATCATTAGATGAAGCTGATGTTGGTGAACGATCTTCAACAATTAATGGTTCACTTAAATATCCAAGTGGTGCTGGAACATTATCATAAAATGAAAGACGTGTCCAATCATAGATATGAAAATGACGACGTGCAAGAAGTGTTGCTTGATATGATGATGATGATGATTTTCTTGAATTACGATTATTATCAGATGGAATAAGTAAAGGAAAATGTTCCATTTGATCATCACAGATTGGTGATACACAATTAGTTGTTTTATCAATAGTCATAGCCTAGACAGATAAATAGATATGTTTTGTTTTTTGTGAAGTAATATATTCAAGGTAAAAAAAAGAAAAAGTAATTATTAAAGTATTTTAATAACCTCAAAAATAAAGGCGAGAAATTTCATTTCACGCAATATTGGGTTTTTTTTCGACAAGACAAAACAAATTACATGTAACTTTAGTATTTAATGCTTACAGAAAAATTTTCATCAATAGTCAATGAACCAGTCGTAGTAGTTGACACTGTTACCGGTGTTGTTGACGTAGTTAGTCGATATTGTTCATGATGCCTATTAATTGGTTTATTACGATGAATTCTTAATTTGACTTCATTTGTTTCATTTTCCGGACTATTACGTTCAGGTTCTTTTGTTGAATAATGTGATAATTCATGATGATAATAATGATGTGATTTTAATACAGATGGAAGAAAAAGTGGTTTAGTAATTATCAACTCCATTGAACCATCACTTGAAGTGATCATCTAAAATAAAGAATATTTATTATATGAGACAAATTCTTTCTTTCGGCGGTTTCTTTTCTTTTCTTTTCTTTTCTTTTCTACAGTAAACATCGATACAAAATTAGTTCAACAATCTTCTTCCATTTTGTCTTGAATCTATGTGTGTGTACGTGCTTGCATGCAGAGCGCTTCTTTTTCTCCCCCCTCACTTACGCGTTTGCACGCGCAGACATACGCCCGCATATTAAACGAGGTCACTATAATATTCCACGGTACTACATATATACATACGATTGTAACAATGATGAAAAGATGTTGTTCGAACATTTATATATGGAAACTGCGAACATCTTATACAACTCTTTTCTTCCCACTCTTGTCAGTCTCTTTTTCTTTTTTTCTCTCTATTCACTAGGTGCTATATGTCATTGAGAATAACGACAATGAATAAGACACATGTAATCAAGGACAACTCTCTTCACAAGTATACGCATCAAAGCTCATCTCAATCGAGTCATTTTTCTTCTTTTTATACGATAAGATGACGACGATTACTACTTAGTAACACTAAATCGAACGTTCACTAGGAAACATATGTAAATCTATTTCTTATTTATCTATTAGATTTTTTTTTGTCTAATAAAATAAATAAATCCTGTTACTAAATTAAAATTTGCATCAATAAACTAGTTAGTAATACAAATTTTCTTCTTTCTTCAATCATATATTATATAAATAGAGTTGTCGAGAATAACAATATAACCGACTAATAATATATAACGAAAAAAAAAAAGAAATAATGAAGCGAACCACTTGAGGCAACTTCTACAGCTGCTGTTTAACCGGTGCCAGTTTGTATGTCTTTCGTGATTGCCCGAACAAAATTACACCCACCTATGTTCCTTCCAATGTGTGATGTCTAATTTGATCTTTGTCTGTCTGCTTAATAGAAGACAAGAAAGAGATTATTGTATGAACATATACATATGGCGTAATATACAATTATTATTTATTGATACGCACACGCATACATCGGTTCATCGATGACGATGACGACAACAATATGACCACGAACGAGGATTATATGAATATATATATTTATATATATATATATGTATACACATAGGAAGAAGAAGTAAAAAAGGGAACATTTGAGCGAAACGATCGTATAATGTTGCGCAATCAACACTATTTGAATGCTTTACTGTATATATATATATACAGAGAATCAATGATGATGTGTATACATATACATTTTACACATCATGTATAAATATGTGTATATATGTTATTTATATCGGTTACTATATAGCATTAATGATAGTTGATTGATCGGTTTAGTCTTCTTTGAAGATGATGTATATTACTCACCTACGGGAGCTTCTTTCTCTTTCGTAGATAGGTATACTTTTGATATGAGAACACAAGTGTGCGCGCGTATTGAATAACAACGACGAATCAATGTAAAAAAAAAAAAAGAGGAAAAAAATATTGTAACGATAAGAGACAAGAAGGAAAAAAACGTGCTTGAGGTGTAATATAACGATTACAAACAGAGCAGCAGAATTGCTGATTCATGCGCGAAAAGAGAAAAACGAGAGAGAGAGAGAGAAGGAGAGGAGAAGAAGGAGCAAGCAAAAGAATCGAGTGGGAGACAACAAGAATATACTGAAAAAAATACATAAACAGATATGTTTTAGAATACTTTAACTCACTAAAAATTTAAATGACTAATATATTTTTTTTTTGAAAATTCCTATATTATCAGTAAAAATTGTTTCACAGGGTTTTATAAAACAATACAGAATACGTAAATGTCCTTCTGACCTTTTGAATCAATGATATAATTGTTCAAATAAAATTTTAATGTAATAAATAATTTATTTGATAAAATAACTAAGACTTTATGTTCGAATAATTGTCAATTTATTGCTCGACTTAATTAATGTTTACGCACGATGTCATTTGAAAATGATGATTGCATGCGTATTGACGTCATCGATAGAACAGCAAGCTGGATGGATGAATACACAAATTATTAATTAGAAATATCAATAACAAAATTTAAAATAAAAAAAAAAATTTTGATTTTTTTTTTACAAAACTAAATTTTTGTTATTTTATAAACTATACTTTAATTAATCTATTATAAATAACGGAGAATTTGTTTCTTACTTAGTTGCCCTTAGGAAGAAAAATGGCATTTCTTTATTGTTTTTATATCTACTAGCATAGAACAGCTGGTTGTAATGATTAGATCGTTCATCTCAGTGAAATAGTATCAAATACAAGGTTGATTATCCAAGCATGAGTTATGTGAAATAAAAGTATGAAGAATTATTTTGTTTATAAACTAAGGTCATTATTATTATTGTAGTCAAAAAGAAAAAAAGATTGTTACTGTCTAATTATTTATGTATACTTGTTATAATAAGCTTAAATAAAATATTTATATAATAAAACATACTTTTTTTTGTTCTATTAGGATAAAAATATAAATATGAAGTTTTTAATACTTATTTATCGTCGTTTGTCAATACATTTTTTTATTCTAATCAATAAAACATCATGATTATCAAGAAAGAGCTATGATCTATTATGATAATCAGCTTACCTAGTAGTCGACAGTTCTTTAGGAAATATTCAAATATTCTATTATCAAAAATAGAGACTATTATCGGAATTTTTAAAGAAGATAGGTGGAAGAAAAGCCATATCGACCTGCCGGTTTCATCATTCAATAGAGGGTAGTCGACGCTGCATACCTATGTGTGAAAAATGTTCCCCCAAAGTATCTTTTCAAATTAATTTTAGTAGACGAATCCTTAGAAAAACTAACAAATTTTGCAGGAAAGTGTTTTTTCGTATTATCGCAGTAGTTTTAAATGACTTCGAAGATTTTCTTTTATAACATTTGAAAGAGATCAGTGCGAGCTGTGAAAGCAGCGGAAAAACATTAAAAATCAATTTTATGAAAAATCCTTTTTTAAAATTGGCCATAAATAGTACTTTGGGAAAACATTTCTCATGCCAAGGCATGTGCCCCCAACTGTCCTCTACTGAATGGTGAAAACCGCAGGTCTCTACGGCTTTCCACCAAACAGTTATAGGATTTTCTTCGACCGGCCTTCTTTAAAAATTCCGACAGTAGTTTGAGAATATTATTATGTATAGGTGATTAATTGTATGAGAAAACCGTACTTGTTCATACATACTAATCGATTTTAGCAGTATTCTATACAGAGTTGAAATGAATGGGCATCAGCAAATAGCGAAAAATGAAAATACATGCTCACTAATTAAGAACATCTCTCTAGATTTTGTAATTACTATACACATATGTTTTCGATTTAGTTCTACAGCAAGTTATCCCTTTTGGAAATTTAACCAGCAATAACATATTGAAGTCAAAATATATTAAAAGCAATATTTGTGTGATAGATAATTTTCTACTGTTCTTAAATTACCTTAATATTTTATTTGTAACAAAATTTAATAAGGCTTCAAATTGGGTAAAGTTTGAATTATATTCCATATATCTATTCGAACGACGAGAAAATTTTTATTTCATTACATATGGACAGTTCTTTCTACACTCTCAGACAGGATAATAAATAGATATAATGTCATATAAGATGCTTATCATCGAGGTCTTATAAATCATTGTCTATTTATTAAAATGTATATATATATCTATATATATATCATAGGCAAACTTAAGATTAACTTTATGTTATCAAAAAGACACTAATGTAGTGGAATGAAATTTGACAAATGAAAAACAAGGACTTATAGAATAAATTTAATTAGATATCTGTTTTTCTACATAAAAAAAAACGTGAAAAATAAAAAGCTTAGAAGAAAA
The DNA here is from genome assembly GCA_905250115.1 of Adineta steineri. NCBI lineage: Eukaryota > Metazoa > Rotifera > Eurotatoria > Adinetida > Adinetidae > Adineta > Adineta steineri. The sequence goes on from CAJNOI010000113.1 coordinate 241,155, forward strand.
TTACAAAGAAACGATGATTAATATTATTATTATTATTATTATTCTATAATTTTGTTATCTTATTCATATCAACACTTTTAGTATCATAATAAAAAAATTTGAGGCAAATATCATAAAATTTATTTTGTATTAGTTTTACAATCATGAGAAATATCAATTTTAGGTAATTACGATATATGTATATAGGAAACAAATATAATTCATTCTAATTAAAGTTAATATGTCGAACAGTCATTCGACGTTTTTGTGAATTCATTGATGATTGTTGTTTTGTTTTTAAATGTTCATTAACGAGCGTTTGTAATTGCCAATGTTTAAAAACAATTGTTGAATTATTTTTATCAATATTTTTATTTAAGATTTTTTCAAATAATTCTCGAGAATGAATATGTTCGATTAATGTTTGAAAATGTTTGAGAAGAAAATCAAATATCCATTGTATATTTAATTGAAATAATGTTGATTGAGAACCATAGTTCATTTGTAAAATAGAAGGAATTTTTTCTTGAAGAATAGTTTCAATATCTTTATTTGTTGTTTTTAATATTAAATCTATTAAATATTTTTCTTCAAAATTTGTTAATAATGGTTGACCATTAGCAAAAAGTATTGCCATTGGATTAATTAGATCAGTTTTAGTTTCATTTGAATCCGTAACTAATATATCATGTTTTATTTCGATTTTATCATCTGGTATTTGATTTTCAATATCATCATCTGGTATTTTATTTCCAATATCATCATCAACAATTTTTGGTTCAGCAGGTTTTACAGGTGAAGGTATTTCTGGTGATAGCTGACGCATAGGAATTTTTTTTGCGATCACTCTACCAGTCTTTCCTCGCATTTTTATTGTATCTAAAATAAACGAGGATTATCCGTTAAACTGTATTGTGTTTGATTTATTTAAAATGACTATTATTGTCATAAAGCATGGAGATAGTTAGTCATCGGTGACCTTATCATTTTCTTTCTTTTCTTTTGTTTGTTCTTCAACTTTGAACACGTTGAATAACGAAAAAAATAGATAAAGTATGACTAAAGACTTTTATGTAATTTAAAACAACATATTTGCTTAACTGATTTACTTTATTTACAACATTTTTTTTCATTGATTAGCTGTTTCTTGATTATTTATATTAACCCGGAATAGTTATGTGATAATTTCAAAAAGATAATATCAATAATAAATAGACTGTTGAATAGATGTATGAAGATATTAAAAAGCGATTTTAACATAGAATTATTCATGAAATTGTAAGAATCTAATATAAATTATTGAAATAATTGCTCTGGATAACCTTGATTTTCAGACCAAATAAATTCATCTTAGTCTTATTATTTTCATAGCCTTCTCATTAATTTTATATCATAAAAATTAAGCTTAATATAGAGTTTCAATATTACTAAATATTCGTAATTTTTCAATACTAGGTATCAGATTCTGTTAATCTTAAATGCAAATAAATTCGAATACATAATTTTAATGACTTTCAAAAAATAATACAAGAATAAATTTCATTTGAGTTTATAGATTGATTCTTGTACAAACGTAATATTTTCAAAATCATATACGACCTTCATGTACTTTTATTTCTATTTGTATTTTTTCTGCTAAAAATATTTTATATTAATAATGCTGATTACATCTTTTTCCATTATATTTTTTAATTTCATGAATATTATCACAGTATAGTCTACTGAAACCATGTAATATAGTATATATGTATATACTAACAGCAGAATAATTTAAGCTTAGAAATAAATATTGCGATTTGAAAAGAATTACAATCTTATCTTAAACAAGTACAAAATATCACGTTTGATTAATGACGATTGAAGAAATAATATTTCTTTTTCTATTAAAATGTGTTACTATAATTTGAAGTAATGAAATCTACATGGCTTCTTTTCTTTTTCTGTTTGTTTTGTATGGTAAATCATGAAGAAGAAAAAGTTTAATATTAAAATTATATTTAAATGAAAACATACATGACTCGATATAAAAATCAGTCAAATAAACAAAAAAAAAACGATAGAAAGTAGACAGGTAACATTAATATGTTTGACTTGTATACACTTTTTTGTCGTATCAATATGCAACCACAATTACCTTTACCTTGAAAATATTTGTCACGCATCATTGGGTAATGTATTCTTATCTACTTCCTTTTTTTAACTATGCTTGTTTACCTGACTTTCCAACACAGTTTGGATTTTTCCCCGTTAGTACATTCTATCAATAATGCCTACTGTATATAACTAATGCATTGACATCAGATACGTATCATTTTTATACCTATAACACGATTAAAACCATATAGACAAATACTCATGGCTGTCAATAAAGTTGCTGAACAATTACCATCTTGTGCTACAGTTTTTATCAAACGACTTGCGAAACGTATACCAATGACAGAAATACATGATACTATTAATACGCGACATGTTTTAAAACCAGCATTAAATTGGTATCTAGTAACTGGTATAGGTCTTGGTGGTATTATTGGTGAGTGAACTTAAAAATTATATATATAGTGTGAAATGTATTTATCTTCTCTGTAGGTTCAGGAATATTTAACTTAAGTGGAACAGCTGCTGCAGAATATGCTGGTCCATCAGTAATTATTTCGTTTATTGCTTCTGGTATTGTCGCTTTTCTTGCGGCTTTATCATTTGCTGAATTAGCGGCGATGATGCCTCTTTCTGGTGCAGCCTATACATATACTTATGCATGTTAGTTCTTTTTTATATTTTTTATTCACTTTTATGAACATCTATTTTTTTTATTATAGCTCTTGGAGGTATACAATCAAAAATTAATGTTATAAAAAATGTTTTTTTTTGTTCTTCTTTGCAGAATATGCAGCCTGGTTTATTGGATGGAATTATGCACTTTTTTATCAATTAGCTGCTTGTACTGTAGTAGTTAGTTGGAGCAAATATGTTACCCATTTTATTTACGTTGTGTCTGATTATAATTCAACGAACTCGCTGATTCAAGCACCAGTAGCATGGAGTGACGATACACAAAGTTTTTCTGTTACTGGCGGTGCAATTAACTTACCTGCAATTTTTATTACTATTGCTATTACAGTTCTTCTTATTAGTGGAATTTATGCAACAGCTATAGTCAATTTTGTGTTGGTAGTAATCAAAATTATTATTCTATTGATATTTCTATTTGCAACTTGTAAATATGTAAATGTTGATAATTACAAACCGTTTATTCCATCAAATCAAGGTATATATCATTATTTGATTACTAAATGTAAGAAATGAATGCTTTGCATTCCATATCTTAGGTTCGTTTAATCAATACGGAGCATCAGGTACCGCATATGCATGTACATACGTCTTCTTTGCTTATGTCGGTTTTGAATCAATTGCAACAGTAGCTGAAGAAGCAAAAGAACGAACAAAAACACTACCATATGCAACTATAGCATCGATGCTAATCTCATTTCTAATCTATATAGGAATTTGTACTGTTATGGTTGGACTTGTACCATACCAATCTCTAAATATAGACGATCCTCTTTCTGCTGCATTGTAAGTTATTATTGATACACTATAACAGTTTTAACATAAATTTTATAATTTCTATAGAAAGGCTACACCGTATGGTGTTTGGTTACCGGCTCTTATGGATTTAGGCGCTATTGCTAGTCTTACAACTGTGGCACTGACGGTCTTGCTTTCACAAACTCGAATATTTTATGCAATGGCTAAGGATAATTTATTACCATCCTTCTTTGCTAAAACTTATTTTGGGACTGAAACTCCATGGGTTTCTACAATCATTAGCGGTATATAATCTATTATAAAAAATTAATTGTCAGAAAGATTTTATTTTTACTGTTTAGGCATATTTTGTGCTGTTTTTTCGGGTATTTGTCCAGTAAATATTATTAGTGAAGCGTCATCAGTTAGTGCTCTATTTATATACTTGTTTGTACATATTGAGGTTCTAGTTGTAAGTCCAATGCAATCGATTCTTTCATTTTTTTTCTAACTGAAATGTCTTTTATAGATGCGTTGTACTTATACACATAAAGGTTTGCAACGACCATTTCAAAACATAATTGATCCAAACCTTATTGCAGTAGTAGGTGGAATACTTTGTATACTCTTTTTAATACCTACAAAACAAGTAACATGGTTTCAATTTCTTGCTTGGACTGCAATAGGTCAAGTTTTTTACTTTTGCTTCGGATATTGGAATTCTACGAGACGACAGCCACAACGACTCGATTCAATTAATAGTGCAGTCGAGCTTGTATCGACAATAGAGTCTGTTTCAAAAAACTATCCAAATAGTGAATTTGAATCAGATTCAAACAACAATGCAAATAGTGAATCTGAATCAGATTCGGACAACGAAGCAACTGACGTCATAATTGACAATACAATTGATGATACAGTCATAATGAGGTTTTGATATTAATAATAACGTATTTCCGTAAAAAAATATTTACATTCGTCTAAAGATGAATTTAGAATATAGATAGTTATATTGTTCAATATATGAAATATTTCATGTTTTGTATATATATTTTTGTATTGGATTTAATCTTTTGTAGAGTATATATCATAATAATATTATTTATTGAATAAAATATTAGAAAAGTTGTTATTTATTTTACAGTTTTGAATGTTACTCTTTTATAAAAATATGTTTTTCTATTGAAGAAACGAGATGAATATTGCAGATTGAGATTTATATTGATAGATAATAATAAGCGTTTTGAAGCTTTTTAAATATCAATTAACATAGTACTAAAACATGAACATGAAATATTGTGTAATTTCAAATAAAAATATTTTATAACCATGAGGTATCTACTTTACTCTCGATTACAGTATTCCTCTGAATTTTGATAAGATATTGAAAGAATATAAATACATTTCCTATCATATAACAAAAGTTTGTTTCACAGTTAAGTATCGATTTTCTTTCATTTAGATTTTAACTCATAAAGGTAAATATCTAACTTTGTACAACTCTTTTTTTGCAATAAAGTGTAAAACTATTCTTATTCCTTTCTTTATTAAATTCAGAGACAACACACTATTACTTACATTTACTAAATAGTTATGAAACAGTGATTCTTTTTGTCTTTATTTCTTTGATGTAACTAATATTAGTTTTTTTTATATAATCAATAAAGAAAATAGAATCGAAAAAATATTTTTAATGTGTAACTTATAGTATCATTCAACATTCTAATAAAGTTTTATAGTATATAAGAATATTTCAAAAGCGTCAGAGTTCGGTGTAATGGAATTAAAGCAAAATAAATTTCTATTTCGACATTTATGTGTAGTTATCAAGAAAAAAACCTAATACACACTATTTTCTTCATAGATTAATTCCTGCGATAGAAAATTTTTATTATGAAAAAACAGCAGTAATAAATATAATAATCTTCTGATTAAATGGAAGTCCGAAATCAATCAAATAAAATCAGCATGTGTCATGTAACGAATAATTGACATCTTTGATTAACCTTATTTTGTTATAATTTAAAAATAAATATGATATTTTAAAGATTGTAATCGTGTGTCATAATACAATCATTAGTTTATTTTATGATGAATTCAATCATGCAAAAAGTCATATTTCTTTCTACTGAATTAATATTGATATAACACAATACGATTTGATACTCGAGGCAATTTTTCATTTCTTTAGGGATAAAAAAACAAAACTGATACTTTTCTTTTTCGAAAAAGAAATAAAAATGTTTTTCATCAGTTCTATCGTTTATTGTATGAAAATCAAATATTTACCTCCTACTTGATTTTCATACAAGCAGAAACAAGGGTAACACAAAGAAATATTTAAACATATATAGACAAAAAATACCACCAACTGGTAGATGCAAGCAACATTAAATATACAAAATATAAGGGGCTCGCTCACGAGGTAATACGGTTTCTCTGCTTGAAGTCTGTTCTCTGGCATTCATATTTATGCATGATTTCATCTCTTTCAAAATTACGATTTTCAATTGATGTCGTATTCTTTGCCATATTTACTTCCTTCTTTTCTTTCTTAACTTTATACAAATATAGTAACACATGATGTGCATTATTATTATATATACATATATATATATTAGCCACATCTTAGAATCCAGACAGGTATCCTACTTCTCTGAAATATAACAATGTCAGACAACACATCTTTCAACAAAAATTCAAGTTCACAATCAAAACATCGTGTTTCTCGGCAAGTATTATGGTCATGCAAGTCATTTGCAAAACAACTCATTGCACGGAAACCAATGAAAGATATACAAATCGAAATTGAAACAAAAAATGAAATGCGACGTACATTAAATTGGATACAACTAACTGGAATAGGTCTCGGTAGTATTATTGGTATGTTAAACTAATGCTACAACTACATTTTCATAACTATTCATCTACGTTTTAGGTGCAGGAATCTTTGTAACAAGCGGACAAGCAGCGAAAGAATATGCTGGTCCATCAGTGATTATTTCTTTTTTTATTGCTGGTATTGTTGCTCTTCTAGCAGCTTTATCATTTTCAGAAATGGCAGTAATGATGGCTAGTTCAGGATCTGCATACACTTACACTTATGCAGGTTAGTTACTAATTATATTCAATTCTTGACCTCATCAATATTTTTTCTTTATTATTTTAGCCTTAGGAGGTATGTTCAACTATTACTTTATTTCGAAAATCTTGTTTTAAAATTGTTGATTATTTTTCTATAGAATATTGTGCTTGGATTGTTGCGTGCAATTTAATTTTAATCTATCAATTGGCAGCGTCTACCATAGTAGTCAGTTGGAGCACCCGTGTTGTTCATTTTGTTGGTCTTGTGTCCAATTTAAATATATCAAACGTATTTATTCAAGCACCATTGGTTGCACATAAAGATACGATAGATATTACAGTTACTGGAGATGTACTAAATTTACCAGCAATTGGAATTACTATTGCTATTGCAATTCTTCTTTTTATTGGAATTCGTCAGACAGCAATCATTAATTTATTGTTTGTCATTTTCAAAATTATTACACTATTAATATTTATATTTGCTTGTTGTAAATATGTTAATACTAGTAATTACTATCCATTCATTCCTTCAAACAAAGGTATCTCTTACTTTCATGTTACTTATAACAAATAAATATATATTTTTATTTAAATTTAGGCTCGTTCGATCTGTTCGGTATAACCGGTACGCTGAAAGGAGCAACAATTGTTTTCTTTGCTTATGTTGGATTCGAATCAGTAGCAACTGCAGCTCAAGAAGCTGATAAACCATCACGAACACTGCCTATTTCTCTCATTGGTTCTCTTGTTATTTCAATGCTAATTTATTTGGGTGTTAGTACTGTTATGGTTGGACTTATTCCATACAATTTAATAGACGAAGATAATCCACTTACTGATGCAATGTAAGTTATTAGTAATGTAATAGAGAAGATATATTATATGTGTTGTAATTGATATAGAAAAGCTACACCTTATGGTCTTTGGTTATTGATTATTATGGATCTAGGTGCTATTGCAGGTGTCACAACTGTAGCATTAACTATTTTACTTTCACAAACTCGTATATTTTATGCCATGGCTCACGATGGTCTATTGCCACCAATATTTGCTAGAATACATTCTCGTACTAAGACACCATGGATTTCGATACTCATTAGTGGTATACATCCTATTTTATTCACTACATTTGTTAGCTAATCTCTCTTTCTAGGTACTGTTTGTGCTGTAATAGCTGGTATATGTCCGGTCGATATTCTCGGTGAAACTACTTCAATGAGTGCCTTAATTATATACTTTTTCGTGCATGTTGATGTTATTGTAGTAAGTTAAATACGTTTGTATATAAGTTGATAATTTAAAATTCTACTTTATAGATGCGTTATACACATTCTGATATGCCAAGAACATTTCAAGTGCCATTGGGCAAGTGGCTAATACCAACAGTGGGAGCTCTCTTGTGTCTCCTACTTTTACTGTATACACCAAGGGCTACCGGCATCCGAGGTGCTATCTATTTGGGAATTGCGCATATTATTTATTTTTCATATGGCTTTTGGCATTCTAAGAGACGACTACGAATAAGACAAGAATCAATAACTGATCGTACTGTAGATCTTCCAACAGTAGAAAATATATACATGGATGCTATATACACTGATCCTGAAACAAACTCAATCGAAGAAACCACAGCATAACAAATATTGAATTCATAAAGAAATACTCTTTAGTATATTTAACTTCTTCGGAAATATTTAAACATAGCTTTTAGAAAATTGCAAGTAGTACTATGTTCTACTTTAAACATAAGTGTTATATTACTAATTAGTCGTTGAAATGAAATAAAGATCATAATTGAAAGTACTTATATTTATACATTTTGTTCTATATGATATTGTGAGCATTGCTTCATATCATTTGTAGAGTTCATAGATATTCAGTTTATAATGTATGATATTTGTAATTGATTTTCTAAAAGATAAGATCTCGCTACTTTATACTGATATCGATATCAATATCTTCGTCAATGGCAGAATATATTTTTTTCTACTAATCGTATTACAAAAAAGAATGTAATAACAGATATCGGAACATAATATAGTGTACTACAATAATACTTTTCTTATTCTACAAATGGTGACTTGTGAGAATGAGTATTGTGATCATTTTTTTTGAATAGATTTTAAATACCAAGACCATTTTTAATGTTTGTGTTGAGTACATTAAAAATTCCAATGTTCATTTTGATTGATTTTAAAGATAGTATGTTTTTGTAATCGAAAGAGTGTGAGTGTGAATATTGTCGTCATGTCATACTCGAACTAACCCGCTATTCTGCTATTTTGTTAAAGAGATAAACCGCCTAAACTGCTAATGCATCTTATACCTACACTGAATTTTATGTAGACAATTGGTATAGTTTGAAATTGCCGCAAGATCAAATTTCTCTTAAACTCGCTAAGAAACTGTTCATAGTATCGGACCTAGATTGTTAATGATGAAATTCTGTATCTCACAGTGAACCAAAGAAAGTTCAATAAATTAAAATGAAATATTATCTCTGGTTGTATTAGACTTGAAGTTCTATTGATATTCATAATTTATCCAACATTTAGATTATATTTTTGAAAAGATTTATTTATTTCAAATGATTTTGAATTACTAATTAAATATGAGGCGTTCTATATACGTTTAAAATGGCAATGAGAGTTCGGATGAATTAAAACTTCAAGCTTAACATTAGATTTTAGTTAGATGATGGTAAAGCTATTTTCTTCGGTTATACTGATTGACAAAATTCTCTTTACATGGGATACCTTCCTATAATGAGAAAGTTTAAATTGTCTTAAGCCCGTTTTAATACATATATTATTGAGATTTCCCTCTTATAGTATCTATCCTGCTGCCATTCTACGACATTCTCTCTAAAACAATGAGATGATTGATGTTACTCGTATTCATATAAATTTCCATTGTCTGCTCTCTAATCAACGCATTTCTTTTTATCTCATAGATGACGTTCTTGACACAATAAAAGAAGATTATGTGATACATATAACTTTACTATTTATAATTATTGGTATTTAAAGATTACGTAAGCTTCTATTAGATGAATACTATAATATACTAGTCATACACAATGAAAAAATGTATAGAATATTGTAAAATGTTGTTGTATGTCGAGACACTTGACATTGAAGTATCCTGTTAAATCTCAGAATGAAACCATTGCTGAAGAAGAGTATCTTTATTTCGTAAGTACTTCCTCAACGTGAGTAGACTAGTTTGTTAGATCTTATCACTACCACTGGCAAGGTTAACACAATGTCCAATGCCAGACTCTGACGTGCATTATTGATGTCATATATGGTTTAATTGCTATCCCCTCGTCAATTGAATCTGGCATTCAACCACTATAATGTAACGGCTAGTTTTCAAAATCATATTGTATATATATTGTCGTACATATTATATACTACCGAAGAAATATTCTAAAATACCCTATGAAAAATACGAATTAGAATAGCATATGACTCGAAACATTAGAAAATTTATCACGTCTCGTCGTTGAAAACTAAAGGAAAACATTGTCAAAACCTCATAAAATCCAGATTCATCCTAAGAAGTATAGACGTATCCTGAATTTCTAAGCGAATATCAGCAAAAACACTCGAATCCTCTGCTACCTTTACTTCCGTCGCGAAAAGTCATGTCTTTCTATTGGATGAATGCTAATATAATACAATACAATATGGATTAATACGCGGAACATTTTTTTTATTTCCACAGTTATAAAAACAAAATTGGTACTTTTCTTTTTTAAAAAATAAATAAAAATGTTTTTTTATTAACTGTACAGTTTGTTATATGAATATGAAGTATTTACTACTACTTGATTTTCATACAAGTTGAAACAAAGGTAATATGAAGAAAACTTTTAATATAAATGTATCAAAAAATACCGTTAATCGGTAGATGTAAGCTACATTGAATATAAAAAATAATAAAGAGACCCCGGTGCGAGCTAGAATAATTTTCTATTTGAAGTATGTTCTTTGACATTCATATTGCTGCATGATTTCATCTCTTTCAAAATTACGATTTGCGATTGATACAATATTTACTTCCTCTTTTCTTCCTCAACTGTATACATACATATATATATATACTAAAGACGTCTTAGAATCCAAGCAGGTATCCTACTTCTCTAAAATATAACAATGTCAGACAACACATCTTTCAACAAAAATTCAATTACACAATTAACACGTCGTGCTTCTCGGCAAGTATTATGGTCATGTAAGTCATTTGCAAAACAACTCATTGCACGGAAACCAATGAAAGATATACAAATTGAAATTGAAACAAAAAATGAAATGCGACGTACACTAAATTGGATACAACTAACTGGAATAGGTCTTGGTAGTATCATTGGTATGTTAAACTAATGCTACAATTACATTTTCATAATTATTCATCTATGTTTTAGGTGCAGGAATCTTTGTAACAAGTGGACAAGCTGCTAAAGAATATGCTGGTCCATCAGTGATTATTTCTTTTTTTATTGCTGGTATCGTTGCTCTTCTAGCAGCTTTATCATTTTCAGAAATGGCAGTAATGATGGCTAGCTCAGGATCTGCATACACTTACACTTATGCAGGTTAGTTACAAATTATATTCTTTTCTTGATTTCACCAGTATTTTTCTTTTTTTGATATTTTAGCCTTAGGAGGTATGTTTGACTATTGATTTATTTCGAAAATCTTGTTTTAAAATTGTTGATTATTTTTCTATAGAATATTGTGCTTGGATTGTTGCGTGCAATTTAATTTTAATCTATCAATTGGCAGCGTCTACCATAGTAGTCAGTTGGAGCACCCGTGTTGTTCATTTTGTTGGTCTTGTGTCCAATTTAAATATATCAAACGTATTTATTCAAGCACCATTGGTTGCACATAAAGATACGATAGATATTACAGTTACTGGAGATGTACTAAATCTACCAGCAATTGGAATTACTATTGCTATCACAATTCTTCTTTTTATTGGAATTCGTCAAACAGCAATCATTAATTTATTCTTTGACATTATTAAAATTCTTGCATTATTAATATTTATATTTGCTTGTTGTAAATATGTTAATACTAGTAATTACTATCCATTCATTCCTCCAAACAAAGGTATGTCTTACTGTCATATTTTTTCTAACAAAGAAATGTATATTTTTGCTTGAACGTAGGCTCATTTAATCAGTTTGGTATAACAGGTATGCTGAAAGGATCAACAAGTGTTTTCTTTGCTTATGTTGGATTCGAATCAGTAGCAACTGCGGCTCAAGAAGCTGATAAACCATCACGAACACTACCTATTTCTCTCATTGGTTCTCTTGTTATTTCAATGTTAATTTATTTGGGTGTTAGTACTGTTATGGTTGGACTTATTCCATACAATTTAATAGACGAAGATAATCCACTGACTGATGTAATGTAAGTTATTAGTAATGTAATAGAGAAGATATATTATACGTGTTGTAATTGATATAGAAAAGCTACACCTTATGGTCTTTGGTTATTGATTATTATGGATCTTGGTGCTATTGCAGGTGTCACAACCGTAGCATTAACAATTTTACTTCCACAAACTTGTATATTTTATGCCATGGCTCACGATGGTCTATTGCCACCAATATTTGCTAGAATACATTCTCGTACTAAGACACCATGGATTTCAATACTCATTAGTGGTACAAATCTCATTCTATTCATTATAAACGATAGCTAATCTCTCTTTCTAGGTGCTGTGTGTGCTGTAACTGCTGGTATATGTTCAGTGGATATTCTTGGTGAAACAACATCGGTCGCTGCTCTAATCACATACTTTTTCGTACATGTCAGTGTTATTGTAGTAAGTTAGATATTTTTGTATATAAATTGATGCTCTAAAATTCTATGTTGTAGATGCGTTATACGCATTCTGATATGCCAAGAACATTTCAAGTTCCATTGAGCAAGTGGCTAATACCAACAGTGGGAGCTCTCTTGTGTCTTCTGCTTTTGACGCATACATCAACGCCCGTTGGTATTCGAGTTGCTATCTTCATGGGAATTGGTCACATTATTAATTTTTCATATGGCTTTTTGCATTCTAAGAGACGACTACGAATAAGACAAGAATCAATGACTAATCTCACCGCAGATCTTCCAACAGTAGAAAATACATATATGAATCATGCATACACTAATTTTGAAACAAACTCAATCGACGAAACCACAGCATAACAAATATTCTTAAATATATTTAACTTCTGCAGAAATATTTAAACAGCTTTTAAAAAATAACAAGTAACACTATGTTCTACTTTAAACATATGACAATTTTATATTTACTTCTCAGAAATCTGGTCATAATGAGAACTTTAAAATATGTCATATGACAAGTTCTTGAAATAAAGTAAAAATTATGATTGAAAATATTTACATTTACACAGTTTGTTCTCTACGATATAATGACCAATTTTCTGGATAGATTTTAAAGAGAACATGTCTTTATAATTGAAATATAATTAATAAATTATGTAGATTTATTTTTGTAAACCATTTCGTTATCTATATCTCTAGGGATTGACTTCTGAAATGGATTGAAAAGTTTTTAGCCTGAAAATCGCTTCTCCCTATATATCCTAGCACTAATGATACAAACCAATCATCTGACAAACACAAGTAAAATATAAAAAGATGGAAGTTATATATTTATTATAATCTGAAAATATCTTTTTTTCAGAAAACAAAAACCAATAGTAAGAGTTGATTTGATTAAACCATATCTTTCGGATTCACATATTTATTAAATTCTTCTTCTGTTAAATATCCAAGAGTCAATGCTGATTCGAGTAATGTTGTTCCTTCTTTATGTGCTTTCTTTGCAATCGCTGCTGCTTTATCATAACCAATATATGGATTAAGTGCTGTCACTAAACAGAATATTATTTATTTTCATATAAATAATTCTTTTATATTATTTACCTAACATAAGTGATTCACGCATATAACGTGCTAATACATTCGTATTTGGTAGAATTCCTGAGATACAATGTTCAGTAAATGAATTACAAACATCAGCAAGAATTCTGATTGAATGAAGAACATTTCGAATGATCAATGGTTTAAAAACATTCAATTCAAAATTGCCCATTGAACCACCAATAGTAACAGCAACATGATTACCCATAACTTGTGCAGCTACCATTGTCATAGCTTCACATTGTGTTGGATTTACTTTACCAGGCATAATTGAACTACCTGGTTCATTTTCTGGTAATACCAATTCACCTTAGAAAATAAAATATAAATATATAATCTATCAAAAATATACACTTACCAATCCCGCAACGTGGTCCCGAACCCAAAAGACGGATATCATTTGCAATCTTCACTAATAATAGAAAACAATAATATTTTCGATGAAAAATTCTTAATTTTCTACTTACTTAAACTAACAGCTAATGTATTGAGTGCTCCACTTAATTCAACCATTGTATCATGTGTTGCTAATGCTTCAAATTTATTTGGTGCATCAATAAAAGGTAATTGAGTAAGTTCATTTAAAGTTTTAGCAACAAATTTTCCAAAACCTTTTGGTGTATTTATTCCAGTTCCAACAGCTGTTCCACCAATAGCTAATTCACATAAACGTGTTTGAGAAGTTTTTAATCGTTCAATTCCCATTGCAATTTGATGTGTATAACCAGAAAATTCTTGTCCAAGTGTCATAGGTACAGCATCTTGTAAATGTGTTCGACCTATTTTATAAATCGATGCGAATTCTTCTGATTTCTTTTTTAATTCAGTATGAAGATAAGTCAATGCAGGATATAATCGTCGTTGTAATTCTAATATAGCAGCTACATGCATAGCTAGAATAATATCAATTTACAAAAACAAATTTGTTTATTAAACAGATATTTCTACCTGTTGGAAATGTATCATTTGAACTTTGACTTTTATTCACATGATCATTTGGATGAACAGGTGTTTTACTTCCCATAGTACCACCAAGAATTTGTATTGCACGATTAGAAATAACTTCGTTTACATTCATATTAGTTTGTGTACCTGATCCTGTTTGCCATATACTTAATGGAAAATGATCATTTAATTTTCCAGCAATAACTTCATCACATGCTTGTGATATAGCATTTGAGATTTGATCATCTAGTCCAAATTGTTTGTTTACGATTGCACATGATTTTTTTAATAAACCAAATGCTTCTATTAATGGAAGTGGCATTCGATCTAAGAAAAATTATTTCAAATATAATTTAGAAAAAAAAACAACATATGTTTTGTTTTTACCTGTAGGTAATCCGATATTAAAATAAATCATTGAACGAGCAGTCTGAGCACCATAATAACATTCAGCTGGTACTTTAATTGGACCAAATGTATCTGTTTCTGTACGTGTTTCTCCAGTTAATTCAGGACTATGATGCATTTCTGTGATTTTACTATAATCAATAAAATATTTTCTTTTTTCTAAATATATATGAGTCATTGATATATTTACCTGACTATTTGTTGGTTGGAATGAAAGGTGATGGCGTGAAGAGCAATGAAATCTAACCTTGATTTTATCTTGAAAAAGTATTAGAAAAAGAAATCATATTGATTGGTTATTTATATCATTTGAAAAGAGATAAATAAATGCACACGGATTAACATTTGAGAATGTAACATACAAAACAGTACGAGAAAAAATTGAAAAAATAAGTTAGTTGTCCAATAATGTCGTATACTTATTTAGTATGTTTCAAGACTTAAAACACCTAACGTAACTGTAAGAATTTTTCTTTGAAAAATCTCGTTTTCTATTAATCAATAGCAATAAAACAAAAAGCTCTGATCGGATAGACGATATCTATTTAGAATATAATCGAATAATTCATCTGCTACTAAAACTTCAATTAGTAGTTATTCTTTCGGTATTCAACTGTACTCTTCTTTCCATATGGTGATTTGATTTTATTCTAAGCTCATCCTTGGCTTGAATTGAATAAACTATATTCAATCTTACATAGAATCAAATAGTATCTTTTTATTTATTATCAATGCTTGAAAAGAAAAGCTTCATTGAAGCATTTATTACAAACAACTTTTAAAAATGAAATCTATTTTCTAAATAAAATTTAATGTTCACATAGTGAAAAAGGTCTTTCAAATAGTAATTCGTTATTTTGTGAAATAAAATATTTTCTTTCATTCATTAATTTCTCACGATGTTGTTTTGCTTGATCCATCGTCATCGGAAAATCAACATAACTCATGATTTTGTCAACGACTAAGGAGGGTAATTCATTAAATACAGGCATTGAACGTATAATATCACAATACCAATGAGATTGTTGTGGTGGAATATGTGCAGTGGATAAAATTCGAATCGTTGGATCAACTAAAAAAAATACTAAGATTTTTCGTTGACCCGGTTGAGTTGGATCTTGAAGTTGAAAAGGTGCAACACGATGTTGATAAATATTTGGAAAGACTAGACAACGATTTTCTTGAGTAATTACTTCACCTAATAATTGATTTAAAGGTTGTTCATTCTGTAAACCATAAACATTATTAACACCGTAATGATCATCTTGCTCATAATCCGGTTCACATACAGCAGTACGAAATTGTAAATCTGATTGTGTTATATTCGAATTAAAATAATAATAGATTCCTGTAGCAATAATATGCTCATTTTCCATTCCTTCAATATGCCAAACACCACCGGGATATGTTGGATTTGAAGGTGTCAATATTATATTTGCTAATTTAACAATAATTTGTAGTTTTCTTCCACGTAAATCAATATTTGAGTTTGTTAATGATGGCATATGAAATTCTCCAACATCTGGTTGTATAATTGTTCGATGATGATGATTATCATCATCATTATCATCATCATGGTCTTCATTTGATGAAGACGATGAAGATTCATTCTCATACCATTTATAAGGATCTACAATAATTCGATTTGTTTTATTTTGATTATCAATTAAATCGGTTAGAACTTTATTAAATAACGGTATAAAATATTGACAAATATTTTCAATGACTTGATATAGTTGTTTATGTTGAATAGGATGTAAATTATTGATATATGATTCAATTTTAACTTGACCATCTTTTGAAACATTGAATTCAGTTGGAATCCATTGATATGTATTTGACTGAGAATAACTCTTTTGTAATTTTTGTCGTTTATTCTGTGAATTTGATAATGAAGTATTTGCATTGATATCAATTGTTTCTCCAAGACCAATATATTTAAGAGCATCATCAAGATTAATAAGATGATTTCTCTCATTGATAACTCTTGTTGTTTGATTAACAAAACAAAATAACGATGGATGAACTAAATCTAATACTTGTTTATTAGTTCCTGGATGCCAATCTTGTTCATTTTCTGGTATATTCTCTAAAGATTGTACACAAGAAATTAATGATTGTTTAATATCTTGAGGAATTAATTCATCACTTTGCCAAACACCATCAACAGCAGACATTTCCATCGATTGATCTCGTATTGAATTATAATATTCTAATTCAGCAAGAACATAATCAATTTGTTTTTCAGAAAGTGATGATTGTTCTAAAGCTTCTTGTTTCCATTTATTTCTTATTATTTGATCTTGCATTTTTTCAAACCATTTAGATTTATTTCGAATAATTCCACTCAAATTCATCATTCGTAATTCAATTAAGGATTTTGGTATCTTTCCGTCACCATAATCTCCAGAATAGAAAGGATGTAGAAATGATGGTAAATCTGCATTTTGATTAGTGAAATCAATTTTTAAGATTTCTTCAGTTGGTTTATTCGATGAAGACATATTCTGAAAAGATGAAAAATAATATAATTTTTCTACATCATTCTTTCTGTGTGTTTTCAACTTTTGGTTAACAATAAATTTTTGAACGAAAAAGACAAATGATCAATCTATTATTCACTTATATAAATTCTTTGTTGTCTCAAAAAACCATATATTCATTCAAACATTCAACAAAACGTTCACACAGTTATGTTGACTTCGGTATACAAAACAGACATGTCGCCTAGTACATACTTTGTTAATTTATTCAAGTCAATCAACTATCATATATCAAGAAGATTGCTTGATAAAAATAATTTCAATAAGATTATAGTTCAAACCTCCCTGTAACGGCATCTTGACTAATGAATTGTTTCATGATCATAACTACTCGTTAAGAAAATATGAAAGAATGCCTTACACATTCATATATAAGTGAAACCGACGTTTGCTGTTATCTCGCTTAGTATAATTTTTTCTTATTTTCAATATTATCAACTGAAGATGAATCTAACCGTTTTCAAAAATAATTTCTTAAAAGGGCTTGTCATAGTCGAAACAAATTTTGGAAAATTATCATTATAAGTAGACTATTTCTATTATTTTAAAATAGAAAGAAAACATAATCCATGAAAACAGCTGATAGTTTTGATTTTATTGCTACATGAGTACGTGGAATACTTTTCCATTCGAATCTCATTGTGTATATTAAACGTCACCAAGCTGTAACACGTACCACCTCGAAAAAAATTCATTTATTTAAAAATTATATCTGAAATACATCAAAAATATCACCTCACTTCTTTTCTTCTTTCAAAACTAAAACTCAAATGATTATATATATTTTTTTACATTACTAAGCAAATTTGAGAAGATGTTTGCATATAATATCACATTCCGAACTAACTTCGTATATTTTCGATTAAAGAAGTGGAATTGAATCGAAACAAGCATAGATTTGTTATCTCAAGAAATTATCGAATGATTCATAAATAAAAAGTAGTCAATCCTCTTATCGGAATATAGATGACGTCATATGTTTGCATTATGATTAAGAGAAGATCATGAAGAATCAATTTCGAAAATAAAGACCAACTTTTCAGTAATTTCGTTAGTTATTAAACTAAAAGAAATATCCTTTTAAGAAGATGAATGAGATATGATACGTTGTATTCTATGAGAATTAAAGAACTTCGTTATTTTATTATGATTTTGTTTATCGAAGAGAGCAATCACAATTATGATGCTAACTTTAATTGCAGCTAATGCAGCAACTATGATTAATTTACCTTCACCTGTTGATATTTGTGCTAAACATTCTGTATTTATTTGATTTAAATCTGAATTTAGAAATAACCATAATGCAAGTATTTGAGTATCTCTTGGATCAAATCCTTTCTTCTTTTGTTTTGACTTTTCTGCAAATAAATAGATAGCTTGACTAACAACGATATATGCGGATCTAATATTTTATCTCGATTATCAATTAATAATGGTAAATCATTTAGAATTTTTTCTCCACTTTCTAAATAATCTTTAATTTAATTATTTACATTGTTTTTATCTTCTTTCATTAATTTAATTAATTCATAATGATTTCGTTTTAAAGATCTTCTTCTCAATCATTTATATTTTTGTTTTTAATTAGTTCTAATATATCATTATTCTATATTCATTCATTATTTGCAACAATCATTAATAAATTAATAATAGTTTGAGGCCTTTCTTAACTCTAAATATTGAATTATTTTAATGCGTTCACTTTCTAAAGTTTTTACATTTAATTTTAATTGTTCAATAATTCAGGACCTTGTTAAATAAGGTAATAAATTATAAAATGATTTTGAATTAATATTTTCTATTATTAGATAATCATTTTTCTCATGATATTTTTCATCATCAACAATTCTTTGTCCTCTCCAACAAGAATACATGTCATATCCACAAGGGAAAACCTATAACATTGTCTATCGATCTAGGCTATATTTTGGAAAAGTAAAGAGAAATAGTAGAAATAAACCTGATTACATAAACAGAACTCATTATTTGTGAAGAGAAAGAAAAAAGTAGAAATGATCCATGTAACTTTTCTTATATATCTTAAATCATTAATTTAAAGAACTAGTTGGATATACACATACATATAGTTCGTGTTATTGTTTATCTGTCTAACATCATCGACTACTGTTTGTTATGGCTTTACATCCTTTATTTCCTAATCTTTATTCATCAATTGATGGTTCTGGAGGTAAAGGTGGACATGTCAGACGACACATAGTGAGCAATGATCTTTTTTCTTTATTTTTCGATGGTAACGATCGATAACCGATAGCCAACGTATCATTCCGTCGGTCATTCATTACGATATTATGAAAACAGCTGACGGAAGGAATCTTTAAAAAAAACACGATTGACAGTCTATCAACATAGAATTTAGTGTAAAGATAGCCATTTGTCCACTCATTTAAAGTGTAAGTGATGAATAAGCTAAAAATAAAAAATTACTACTTGCTGTAAATGTCTTTTTCTAGCTTTTTATTTTACCGTTTTAGTTACTTGAAGTCAAACAAACGGAAACGAAAAATGAATTAATTGAAGCGCGTGAAAAATTTAAAAATGTATCGTATATGGACGATTCCAATGAATTGCTCCAAATATTCACAAACGTAACTGATATATCAATGTAGTTAGCTTTAATCGACGTTGAAATTAAACTACTAGAAAGTATGATAATCTCTTGTTTTAAAAACTAGTTTATTGTTCTTTATTTCTAGATATCCACGTTGTCGTAAACAACGGCCATTTACCATATTAAACTATAAGTAAAAGAACATTTTTTATTTTATTAGCAAAAGAAATTTTTGCAAAACATTTTTCGTTTTTAAGACATCAGCTTGTTTGAACCATAATAACGATCTTAACATATACAAGTTGATTTAGCTGAACATGCTTCCTATTTAGAAAAACATTGTCTATCATTTTCACAATAAGTATAACCTTGATAATCATTATTCATTGTATAATTAAATGAGAAACGATTAGAAAATCGATCAATATCACATATACACATAAGATCCTCATCATAAAAACATTTTAATTCGAAATTACTTCGACATATAAGTGCATAGTATTTAACTTATAGTAAATATACAGATTGTAAAAGTTTACTATTAAGAACGTCGCACAAAAAAAAATTTCTAATTTTTATTTTGCGATACTGAAACTTTAAAGTCAAAAAAATAAATATAGGCAAAATATGAATTATATTTCAAATAATTTACAAAACAAGAAATAGGTGAAAAAAACAAAAATAATACTTTGCAGAATCTTTTCAAATCCATTCACCGGTTCACAAATTCAATTTTTCGAAAATCATATCATATTCTATGAAATATCTATAAAAATTGTATCTTGAATTTGTGTTAATGTGAATGAATTCATAGTTAAATAAACTTTAATAAGTGTCACTCTTGCTATAAATAATCATCAACAGGAATATCCAAGGGGGAAACGGCGGATTCCCGAGATTCCGAATCCCTGTGAGTACGGTGGGAATCCCTGGAATCTTGGGAATACAATGGGAATCCAGGGAGTACAAAAAAATCCTGGGAGTACAATGAAAATCCAGGGAATCCAGGAAATACGTTAAGAATCTGAGGAAAACATTATGCAAATAAACCAAATTTAACGCAGATATCACTGTATCTTAAATATAATGAAATATACTTTTATTCAGCCCATGTTTTAAAACCTATTTCATCGAACACGATGTACTAAAAAGCTAAAATATTTACTAAATACTTTCGAAACTAAGATATGTCATAAGTTTACTAGCTAGTAATGATCTATTTTTATTTCCATCGTTTAAAAACCTACTATTAGTACTAATCTGTATCGGCTACATATATTATGTTCTGAATCTTCTATTTGGTAATGCCTTCATCGACACTAGTTTTTGATACATCCATCTTGCCAACAGATGCACTTTCTTTTTATGATGATAATTTTTATCAACTGGTTGAGAAAATAGCAGGACCAGGTGAAGCAAAATTATTAGAAGTTCAAGGTATTCGAAGTGTTTATTCTTTTTTCAACATCGAAGACGTATTCAACATTCTTTCTTTCACGTGTTCTGCTATAAAAGAGATAAAAAAATTAATTTGTCTTGAAGATGAAGATAAAAATTACATGGTGAAACCAGGTTGTCGTAGCAACATTCGATATTTGTATCAACTTCTTTACCAAAAACACGAAGAGCATTTGAAGGAAATTACACCAAAATCCAAACGAAATAAACAATCACAACTACATCGAAGCAATTCTACAACTATGAATCTCTCACAAGATTCATCGCAAAATACTTCAATATTATCTAACCATCAACAAAGTACAACAACACCCAGTAAGCTTTTATACCAATTTTTCGTTTAGTTCTACCGCTAGAGATTTGTAGTCAACTAAATAATCACAGTAGCAACTTTAGCAAATAAGATATTCTATATTATCTCAAAGGGTGTATGTTACACATAAGAAAGGAAATCCTACTTCGGTAATCAAAATATGAATTCTTTATTATATAATATTAAGCCCTTCTATCTTGACAACATCGTATAACATCATATAATGAATAAACAACAGCTACGTTTATCACTTTTTGATTCGACAGTAGTACTAGCGAAATAATAATGAGTGTATTTATATAAATTAAATATTTTTATTTAGATTTAATGAATATATTAAATCATCATGGTGTTCTGATTCATATGTTAAATGAATGGTTTGAAAGAAACTTTCGTACAATATATATTCTGAACGGAAATTTAATTGAAAATGAAGATTACAAGCTTTTAATTGCCTTCAATGGAACATCTGAAGAAGCATGCATAACATGCTTCTGTGGTGTTAAAGTACGTTTAACAAGAGTTCGTGAAAACTTCTCTTTAAGCAACTATTATAAACATCTTAAAACAAAAAGCTGTTTGATGATGAAGAAGAAAAAAATAACCAGTAGTCCTAACAATGATTCAAATATAATAGATGATGATGAATTGATTGATGATGAAACACCACCAACTATATCAAATATCAATCATATACAACCATCAGCTCCAACTATTACTTTTGATACAGTTGATAATGCTAATAAATCGTCGAAACGGTCGACTAACTCACCAAATAAAGGTTCATCAAAAAAACAACGTAAACAAACATAAATCTTTTATCATGTTCTATGTATATATATATATTTACTAGATGAACTTTTTTTATAAAAAATGTTATACTATTTTATTCTTTTCTACAATATTTAATATTTTGTTATTGTGAAAAAACTTTTTTATTTCAATAAAACGAAAATAAATAGGATGTTTATATAATAAAACAGTAAAAACAGTATTTGTAATTATGTCATTCATCGCTCATACGATTAAACATCGATCTCCAACGCATGATTTCAATCAGTTAATCTATTTGCGGTGTATTGAACTATTTTTATTACTATTAATGAATTAGTATGTATTGCAATACCTTATGACAATGTATAGATTACCGTTAAGGTGACAATTTATAGGTTTCTCAATTACGTAGTATAAGTGCATATGTTGTATATTGTTATTTTTTCTTTTCTCTACTGCTATACATGTCTTATATAACGATCATCGCGTTCTTAACGAACTTCCAACGGTAAAATGATCAGGAAAGAAAAAACGGGCTCATTCTATAAAATTCAAAAAATATATTTTAAATTCTTCTTTTTCTCTCTCTTTAAATTAGAGAAAATTCATTGTCTATATTTCTTTCGTCTCTTATTTTTTGTCTCTATATATACGGAAGGCATTCTTCATATTCATTATTTATCATTAAATCTATATTCGAATAAAGGTAGTTTTCATTAATTTTTCATAGAATTATAACTAATACATTGCTTCTTTTATTTATTTAGAAATACATAAAATGCTTCGAACATTTCCACGATTAGTATTACCTAATAATGTTCTCTCATTCGAAGGAGATAATTTTCTCCAACTAGTCAAACAAGCTTGTGGAGAAGTTTTTAAAGAATTGATGGAAGTACTTTCGATCAATTCAGTATATAAATTACTTTTGGTTGAAAAAGATATTCTTTCTGTTTTCCAGAAAAATTATAAAGAACTAGTAAATATATCACAACGAGCTTGTCTTCATTCCGATGATGGTGAAATAATGCTTAAGCCTGGTTTACGCTTAGATTTTAATCGTTTTATTGAAACTCTTCATGCTATAAACAATCAAAACCAGCAGCAGGAACGAACATCTAGTTCTAATGATGATATCTTGTCTTTGTTAAAACGATTAATAAAATCAAATCAAATAAATGAAGGCAGTGATGCACAAAATAGCTATTCATTTCTGATAGCTTTTTTTGAAAATATTCTTAATAATATTCCGAAGAATAAGAATAACTATCGATATAGCGAGAGTGTATTACATTTTGCACAAGCATTGTATATACTAGGTGGAAGAAACACATATGAATTCATTCGTTTGAATTTAATAGGTTCTATTCCTGCCTTGTCCACGTTACAAGATAGTCTTGCAAAAGCCGGTGCAAGCATTGAGGAAGGTACTTTCCGATACGATGCACTTAATCAGCATCGAACATCATTTAACTATCAGGTTGCTGTCTGTTCTGAAGACGCAACCGCGGTCATAAAGAAAATTACATATAATGCTAGTACTAATACCTTTCATGGATTGTCAACTCCATTGAGACACGGTATTCCTATTTCTCGTCACTTTCAAACTGACTCATTTGATGAATTACAAGGGTGGTTCGAGAATACGGATAGAGCAAACTATCTAAATCTTCACATGGTTCAGCCACTAATGGCGTCTAATCCGTATTCGTCGCCGTTTATCTTAGCGGCATATGGAATCAGCAACAAATTTTAAGCCGTCGATGTTCTTCATCGATGGATATGGAAATTCGAGAAGTCTCGAGAGTCTAGTGTTCGTATTGTTGCTTTCGCAACCGACTGTGACCCACGTTATTTGCTTGCGATGCGTCTTGCAACATCCTTTTTTGCCAAGTATAATAATTATTCCATGCACGATCATCTAAATGCACTTGAGATCGATTTACCTAAAGACTGGAGAACCTGGTTCTTTATGTCAACTCGACAAGTCTTTTTTTGTTTTCAAGATCCAATGCATTTGTGCACAAAAATTCGTAATCGTATTCTTTCTAACACAGCGTCAATGCTAATTGGAAAAGAAACAGTTTCTATAGAAGTACTAATGGAACTAGTTCAGAATACATCAAAACTTGCTCATGCACTCGTTAAAACAGACATTGATCCGAAAGATCGACAGAATGTTTCGTCTTGTCTCAAACTAGCTAGTGATGATGTATCTCTTGCTCTAGAGGACATTAATAATTCTCTAGCTACACGAATTTATTTGTTCCTCTTACGTTGTATCATATTAGCATATGTAGAGCACAATACATCGATCGTTGATCGTATCTATAATAGTTGGCTAGCAGTTTTTATATGTCGTATATGGCAGACATGGTTGCTAATAGCTGATAAAAAGGATATGATAGGAAATTATTCTGAATACAAAAAAGATAATTTGTTTATCACGGTTCCTACACATTTTTCAATTGAGCTTAATGCTCATACTTTACTTGCAATTTGTCTTCTTGTGCGCCAGCATGAGTTGCCTGATTCATCTCTTTTAATATCAAATTATCATTCACAGTCGTGTGAATCAACGTTCAGACTAACACGATCAATGTCAGGAGCTTTTTCGTCGGTAGTAAATTTTACTACTGATCAATTTCTTAAACGAGCTGGAAAGCTCTCTGTATTAACCGACTTGGAGAGCAAAAGTGAGTCGGGTCAATTGGACTGTCCATTGCAGTTTCCAAAGCATCATAAGCGACGACGAAAACGTCTTGCTCTGAAAAAAATAGCTTCTAGTGCATCTGGTGATGATCATCTTTCGAATGCTAATATTAAAAATATCATATCTCGTGCTTTCGATGATGCTTATAATCTTCTCGCCAAACTTGGTGTGAACATTGTTCTTGAAAAAAAAAAGATGAATAGCATCGGTGGTGTGAGCTCGTTTGTACGTACTCAATTTGAAAACAAATTCAAAAAAATCTCATACGATGATTCTCAAACATACTCATCAGATGAAGAATCTAGTGAGTACTTAAAATCTAATGTTGATCTTTCACCAAGATCCGATGATGACTGTTCGTCTGAAGATGATGATGATATACCGTCGCTTTCAGCAAATGGTAAACAACAATTTCATGGGATGAGAATCTTTGATAATGTTCCTCCTTCCGTATCTAACTCATACTTCAAAGTTGATATTGATGGCAAAAAACAATTTATCCACAAACAAACAGCTTGCTGGCTTCTAGCAGATGGCAAAGCTAATTTGTCAGCTGATCGGCTTAAACGAGTTCAACAATCAAGTCGTTAGATATATATATATATTAGGTTATATAGAAAATTCTATAGTTTTGTTAGACATGATATGTTCTTGCTATTTCGTGTTCTTTCAATAGTTATTTTTGTTTGTTATTTCATGTTTTTTCGATAGACATTTTGGTTGTTATTTCATGTTCTTTCGATAGTTACTTTTGTTGGTTATTTCGTGTTCTTTCGGTAGATATTTTTGTTTGTTGTATTGTATTCTTTTCTTTTCTCATTAAAACTACGAAAAATTAGATTTCTGTATTGTCCCAATTGACTTGACATCCATCTTACTAGGTGACGTGTCCAGACATCTGACGAGGATAGAAATTTTTCTATTGTCTACTCTGGAATTGCTTACTATTCAATATGATAAAGATTCTCTGACTATTATTAGTCATCTGACATAGTTTAAAGTGTTTAACAAGAAAATGGAAATCCCTGGAGTACAGCGGAATCCAGGGAATCCGGTTGAAATCTCAGGAGTACGATGAAAATCTTGAAAATCCTGAGAATCTCAGGAGTACAACAAGAATCCCGAAAATACGAGTAAAATCCCAAGAATCCCAAAAATCCCGGGAATACGGAATCCGCCGTTTCCCCCTTGGGAATATCAATCATTTGTCTATTGACAAGAAATAATTCTTTTTTTTAAATATTACGAATGTGTGGATAAATATATGTATTCATGTTGACAAAGATATTTATATTAATCTTACACAATTTTTACAATCAAAACAAAGCATGTTCTTTTCTCTTTGATAACTTGACAATATTTCGATCAACTGATATTTAATAACTGTTAAATTCTCATTGAAGACATAAATCAATGAATACATTTCTATAAATCAAATATAGTTTATTGTTTATTTTATAAAAATAATTTGCTTGTTTATATAGGTATATTTGAATCAGTTTAAGAATCCTTGTTTGCTTGACTAGTTGGCAATTGTTGGACTTGTGCACCTGAAACAACTGATTCAGGTCCCCAATGAACTACACCGGGAAAATTGTTTGGATCGACATGAGGTAAATTGGCTCCTAATTGAGAACTACCACTTATGTTTGGGTTTGCAAGACCAGCAGCTGCTGGTGGAACATTTCCTTGGCCAGGAACTTAATATAAAACATACGTTTTTTTTGTATTATTTTGAAAATCAAAAACAAATCTACGAAATCTTACTTGTATCATGTCCACCAGGAAAACCACTGAAGACAGCGCTATTGGGATTAATATTGTTATTTTCCATGAAAATTGTTTATGAATAATGATATATTTTTGAAGGTAAAAACAAACGAATGCAACAAATTTTATTCGATTGCTTATATAACATATCTTTTCTCTTCGGTTATGCTTCATTTCTTTATATATCAATAACAATAAATATATTATATGAAGAAGAGCACGTGAAGCTTTTTGCGTATTTTGTAATAATTATATCCTTGAATAGATACAGAATTTATTTTTCGAAGCGATAGTAATGATATAAATTGAAAGAAACATTTTATTAAGTGAAGAACAATAGAAATCAAATGATAAACTAAGTTTATAAATAAAAGCAATTTGATATGGGTATGCTGAACATTTGTTTCTAGATGGTGTGAATACGTGTTTGATAATTACTTATACCCACACCCTCAAGATAGTTTTCTTGTTTTAACTATTGTATGATAGAAATCAAATATATATTTATCTTTTTATTTATTTGGAATTTTGTTTAAAACATATTAAAAATATGAATAACGTGCTAATAAAACTAATTCGAAGATTAATGAAGAATAAAATGAAATCTATCTCTAGCATAGATAAATGACAAAGCAATGATTAATTGAACTTTGATTAAGAAATATCGATCTGTTCAATTGTCATCATTGAAATCAAATCCTAAAGAAAAAAAAATAATTTTTAAATAGAATTAAAATTTCGATAGTCTATTTTAAATATAATACATATTCTTACTTTCATCTTCAAAATCTTGAATGATACTATTACTATAATCATCGTCATTACTCATTTGTCGATAATCAGTTGAATCATCTTGATCCCAATGATCTTGACCAAAATCATCAGTTTCCATTTTTCGAACAGTCCATACATCAAAACAATAATCGGAATTTGCTATGTAATCATATGGAATATAACAATAACCTTTATCACCCTGATAAAATAATATTAAAAATTTAAAGATAAATCAATCAAAATTCTCTTACCCAATTTTCTCCCCAAGAATTTCGAACAATAAATGATTGTGATTGATCACTGTAACCGACTGCTAACAGAGCATGACTAAAGAAAACAAATATTTCAATTATTCAATATATCATTAACTGAAAAACTGACCTTCCATCGGATTCTCGATTACGATCAGAATCACTTGGCATTGGTACAACACCAGTATTAGTAGCTTTATCAAATGATGTATAGAGTTTTAAACCAAATGCAAATGGAAAACCTTGTGCTAAACATGATTTCATTTCATTTAAATCGATATTAACTTGTAATGCTTGAGTTATTTTGTGAGGCTCTGCTGCTTGATAAGCTTCATCAGATGGACGTTCATTTACGTTTGAAATATCATAAGGCCAAATTGATTCTAGGCAAACACCTGATTGTTCTAATGCTTCAATGGCACATGTCATTGTACATCCTGAATCAGTTATAGTAGAATCATTATCTTCTTTAACACGACCATTGTAATAAATAAATAAACGGCTGACATCAACATTTTTTCCACTTTGTTTCTTTGTTAAATATTCATAAGCACCTAAAAATAATTATTCTTATCTATATATGAATTAAGATAAGAAATATTTCTTTTACCAGCAAGACAATTTGCCGAACTAAATGAAAAAAATGGATTTCTTGTTAAATAAAATTCTTTGCAAAGAAAAAATAATTGGATCTTACCAACTGCCAATCTGAGACTGATCCTCAACTGGAGTCATGGAATCACGTAGATCTGCTTTTGGTGGTAATTGATCAGAACTGTACATAACATGCTTACTGAACAGTTGACGTAAATGATGTTTCTGTGGCAAACGTATCGAGGGAAAAATGCCATTTAAACGAAATTTTCGATTTTGATCTTGATTGATTAAAAATCTTTTTACCGCCATTAGTTTTTTTTTTGTATTGGAATAAAATCTTAGTTCTCCTTCTAACACTAAACAAATTCTCCTCGATTGTGTGCTCTAAAAAAAACAATGTGGGGTATGTTATTTTTTTTCTTTTTTTCTCTGTTTTTTTTATATTATCAGCTTCGGGGTATGTCAAGGGATTGTTCCACTACGTATTTCGCTTCTTTTTTCTTTTCTCCTTGTTTTTCATCTATCATCAGTTTTTTTTCTATTACTCTAACAAGACGAAGAAGAAAAATAATATCAAAAATACGTCATGCCATCGTCTATTTCATCGTACGTGACCGAATAAATATGAAGAGTCCTCGACAGAGTATAAAATTAATTCAATGAATAACATAGATATTATATAAACCAATAGAGTATGATTGTTGCTACCTAGAAAATATTTTTTAACAATTTTAAGAATGACGATATGAGTATTACATTCTTACGATTTTTTTATAATAATATAAACAGTCAGAAATAAAGATTTATTTCAGTTCTGCAGTTTAAGTTTTAAAGCGATATGCAATATTGAACGACTCACTTTGTTAGATTCATACGTAGAGACTTAGAGAAATGTTATTTATTATCTTGAAATAACTTCTCACATATTATGATGAAATACTAAATGGTTAGATTGAATCTTGACTCGTATTAAGGTTAATTTCTTTTTTATAATAAAATGTTACATCGCAGAAGAATTGCAATGATATCAATCATATTTTGATAGGAGTAAATGAAAATAAAGATGCTTCTATATTTGTATGTCCTTGCACTCGCATTACCGCCCTCAATGCAAAAAATGTTCAACAATCTAAAACAGATTCTTATACACTCTTGTTATTTCAATTTATTTATTGATATAAGCAATACGAAGTGAAGCATGATTTCTTGAATAATAATTTTCTGGTTAAATAAAAACTTCATATCATTGGAATGAAATTCTCGGATCTCTTGTTATTAATTCGCGTTGGATTGATTTACTGATTTGATTATTGACAAGGTATAAATTGATCAACGTCTTCAATATAATTAAAAATAAAAATGCGAAACTCGAAAACCAATCTTGTACTTTATTATCTTGTAGAATTCCAAATAATTGTCGAGCTGCTTCGTCACCAATTTGATTTCGAGAAAGATTCAATACAATGAGTGTCTATGTGTAAAATTTAGTATGTTATGACGAATATTAATCGAATTCTTGAAAGGTGCATCCGCGACATTTGCTCCCCAATAGCATTTGTTCTCCTGTGATATTTGCTCGCCAATATCAACTGTCGATCGGCAAGATGATCATTAATAATATGAAGAGAATAAAACTACCCTATTCTGTTTTCTTTTGTGCTTTCTTTTAGTTACTTATTTAATATCATATGCTGACGATATAAATAATTAATGGCTCCAAATAAAAAATAAATCATTACATTAAGCTTAATATGTTGACTATGTTCGGGGTTTTAATCAGTTAATCTCTTCTTGTTATTATGTTTTGTTGTCTTCCGTTATTGCTGTGTTCAATAAATTAATTTAATTTATAAATTGTTCCTATAACTTGTAGAAAGTCTGTTTGATACTATGGAGGAACAAATGTCGTTGGGGTGCAAGTGTCGCGTGTATAGACTAATTTATTCCTTATAATCACCCCCAAATCTCAAAATATCCTAGATAATATCAAGCATATATTAATGAGTTGTTTCTATCATAATAGCTTAGATACTGTTTTAGTCTATTCTGGGAAAAAGTATATTCTCCTTTCTTAAAGTTAACTTAAGCGAGTTAACTTATATTACATTAATAATAAAATGAAAATAAATTTAGAAAAAATACATTATAACAAAAGGAAGGAAGTAATATTTTTTTTTATAGCATCAGTAAATATATACAATAAATGCTGCGTAAAACAGTCCAGAGTACAAGTTTTTTTAAAATACACCATTAGGAACCTATTATTATAACATGAGATTACTTTTTGTATGATTATAACTGATTTCAGGCGTTAACGCAGAGAGTTTTATTGTTTTCTACGTATTTGATGTATATTAGATGTAACTTTTATTGCAATATATTACTGAACATAACAACAACTAATATTTATTTTCTAAATTTAACTACTGTACACACAATAATAAAGATCATAACTTCGTTATTCACTTCATAAAAGCAATATCAATAGAGTCTCTGTTTGTTTTTGTTCATGTAAGTTGGATATCATCGATTGTTTCAATATTTGGTACAACTTGATTAGTATTTCGTTTGTTCATCCATTGTTGGCATTGCTTTATACAAACACTTGAAATTATGAAAATGAATTGTTGTCGAAATCGTTTTGAAACACAAAAATAAATTTAGAAAGGACCCTATATTATTTCAAAAATAAACATGATTTCTGTTTTTTCACAAGTAAAAATACTTACAGCAAAACTTAAATAAAAGATTAAAAGCAAGATGGCATAGATAAGAGTATTACGTGCTATTTGTTCAGGTGAATAAATAAAATAAATAATATAAGGTAATGTAGTAATTACAACAAATACAACATGAACTAGCGTCATTACTGTCAATTGTCGATCTCGACTTAAACGTATAATATTTATTTGTCGACTAATTAATGTACGAGCATTATAAAAAGCTAATACAGAAAATGTAGTCATTGTAGTTAGAGGTAGAACTCCATAAAGTATTGGATATTGAAAACGAGTTACAAACATTCCAAAATTTGAATTAATGACCGCACATATGCCTAAAGATGCATCGTAATAAATGAGAAAACAAATACCATATAAACTCCAAAAAATTCCAGTAATAAATATACAACGTTGAGCTAATCTTAAATTACTGAAACGTCTATAGTGACTCATAGATAAGAATTGATCAATCGTTGCTAAGCATACATATGTCATTGATACCATACGACAACATACAGCCATATATATTTGTATTTTACAAACCCACGATGTTCTTCTAATATCAGTAGAAAAACCTTCACTTAGAACACGTACAAACAATACTATTAGCAATTGAATGATATTAACCACTGAAACAGCTGTCAGATAAAATGCACAAGTTGTTTCTCGAAACGTTTTCAGCGTTGTAAAAATTATAATATTAAATATTCCACCGGTAACACCTAAGATCGTCATTGCCAAACCAAAATAGATATGAACTTGTCTTGTTGCGAAAATCAATATATCTTGAGTTGACATTATTCTGACTAGTTGTGAGATAAAATTTTATTTCTCTAACTGTTAACTGATATAGATGTGAAACAACAAAAACAATTATTTTATATGAATATACGTTTTTTTAAGTAAATATAAACGCTTTGTTACACTTTAATGATTTATCATTAATGAGCTTATGCGTGTAAGATAATCGACTTTATGAAAAAAAACATAAAGAGATTGCTAACATAAAATTACAAATTCTTTTATGTTTTATATTGCCATCTAATTTCATTTTCTTCCTTTTTATTATCATAATTCTGAATCAACTACTGAAAATCATTAATTAGCTTAAAGAAAAAACATGAAAAAATTTAATTAGTTAGTAGAACATAGTTTATTATTAAAGTATTCCTTACATCAAAAAGATTTACTAGAATAAACAGGTCATTTTTGTAATGTCAAAAAAATTGTGCATTATTGCGTGAATGTATATGATGTTTAGAGATAACACCTACGCCCATCCTCAGGATGATTAATGCACATAAAACAGGATGACAATTCTTATGCAAGTTCCATATCTGTACCAAATGTTTCTGCATTTTCTGGATTAATTTGGTTATTATTTAGGTGACACAAGTATTTCAATCGTTGCCAATATTTTTTAACCAAAAGAAATTTCACTTGACGACGAAAACGTGATGATAATATTAGAAAAATATAGAAACTTGCCTATTAAAAATAAATATACTGTAAATGTCAATTAAATTTAAAAAAAATGATTTTACCGAAAAATGTATATTGATTAAAGAGAGACAGACTGCTTGAATTAATCGTGTAATCGCATATTGCATAGACTGATTTTGTGAAACGGGAAACTTAGTGATGTAAATACGATATATAATGTATGGTGATATGAAACAAGCGGCAATGACAGCACGCATTAGAACCATTGCTGTCAACTGTTGATCTAATCGACGACGAACAATTGGGATTTGTCGACGAACTATACGACGAACATTATGAAAAGCTAATAAACTAAATAATAATACAATTGCAATGGGTAAAAGGCCAATTAAAACTGGATAGAAAAAGGAGGATATGTACTGTTGCCATATTGGATTTGATACAACACATCCAAGTGATCCTTGAATATCGAAAAGACAACCAGAAAGAATACTATGAGCTATCCAAATACAAATAGATATGAAGGTAACATATCGAGCTAGTTTTATTGTACACATTTGTCTCAAACGAAATTGATGATTTGTTGAAAAGAACTGATCAATAGCAGTAAGACAAATTGTGTAATATGAGGTGAGTGAAAGTGTTTGTGCTAACATGTATCTAAATTTACACCAGCCGAGAGATCTTCCTGTTGCATCATCACCATACTTTGATGTTAGAATTGTTAAGCTCAAGAAGTAAAATTGATAAATAAAGTTGTTAATTGATTCAACGATTATGTAAAAAGCACATCGGTTATCTCGAAAGAGTTTTAGTTGAGTAAAAACAAGAATATTGAGAATATTACCAATAAATCCGAAAGTAGATAAAATACAACCGGTATAGAATGAATATTGTGTGGCGAATTTCAGAATATCTGTAGACATTGATGATGTCAAGTTTAAAATAATTAATGTGATGCGAAGCAGAGCATTTATGTAGTTCTTCGCGAGTTTCTTTCTTTATTTTTTCCTTTTTTTTACTTTCTCGAGATATACATTCAAAGTGGTAATTTTATACCGCACTGATCTCAGCAATGGAACATCGGAAAATATTTGTTTAAACGCGAGATTAAAATACCAAGATCGAACTGATATCATTCGTTTTCCTATTACCAACAGGATGTTCGAGATAATTAAAACGATCGATGATATAAATTTGACTTGATTCTACTCTAAACGTGAATATCGAGAATTTTATGAAACTCTTAAAATTATTAATTTGAAATCGAGCTTCGCATCACATTTTGCAGACGTATCTCGACTCATGGGCTATCTAGTTATTATCATAATTCTGTATCAACTACTGACAATCATTAATTAACTTGAAGAAAAAACATGAAAAAAGTTAATTAGTTAGTAGAACATAGTTTATTATTAGAGTAATCTTTACATCAAAAAGATTTACTAAAATAGACAGGTCAATTTTTAGAATGTCAAAAAGTCATACATTATTGCCTGTAGGTACGTTCGTGCGTGAATGTATATGATGTATTATTCATAATTCTAATTATAAAAATAAAGATAATTCAATTGCAGAGAAAATTTATCTTATTGCATCTGTATAATCATGATATCCTTGTGTATCTTTTATGATGTTCTATATTTTTTAATGGAAAACAATCTGTTATAAATGTATATAATGTACGGTATAGATCATCTGATCATTTTTTTACGTTTTTCTTCTCATATACCTCCATCTGTATCAAGCAATCGTGGTTTAGATATTAAATTTAATTGATCATCTATTAATAAAAGCTATTAGTGATCAAGAAAAACGATAATATCTAAATATCACAAGTTGAATTTAAAGTACTTTGCTTTTATTGAAAGGTTGAAAACTCTATTCTATTACAAGCAAAACTATTATAACTATAGGGAAACATATCGATAAAAATCAATCTACTCTTCTCCTATTATATCAACATTTCAATTACCGATTCATGTATAATGATCTCTCAATAAATCTTATTTTATATGTTATACAACCATCAAACTATGGATTTTTCTATTGATCTTTTCTTTGAAAAGTGTGACGTAATACATATAATCAATTCAATACTAATGTTTTTACTCATAATTCTTTTATCCTTGAACTAAAAAATCGACTTTATATAAGAGATCAATTTATTTTGTGTTTCATATGAATGTAACAGAACATTTTTCTATCATTTACTGATTGATACAAAATCTTTCTTTTCTAAACCGAAAAGAAAACGTTATTTCATTCAAAAATGACAATGATCTAATATTTGCGTCATATTTCCTGCCTATATATGAACAGAAAATGTAGGGAACCATAAAATAAAAATCAGCTGTATCTCAAGGAAAAGCCAAGTAGATTTGATGTGTAGCAAAAAAATGAAATTTTTTTCCATTGTAAGCCAATGAATATGAATATTACTGAAGTTGAACATTGTACTTCTTCGTCAACTGTTTAAATATTTCCAAACTAATATTTTCATCTTTTTCCAGTATTTTGACTGTTTCTTTAATAAGATCCTTTTCTTGTTGCCGTTCTTGTTATTCATCCCAAAAAAAAAATTCAGACATCACAAATTCTTAGTTACTGAATAATAGTAGTAATAGGAAAAAATTTCTTACGACAATCCTTTCTGCCATTATCAAACGCTCAGGTATTAAATATTTGCATAAATGTAAATGCACCTCAGTATATATATAACGATATTAGAATCTTCTTCTTTGTCGTTTTCCACCAACAATAAATTAATAATTTTTTTCAAACTATTATCTTCAATTTGTGTAGTAGCTACCCATGTTAACCATTCCGGCTGCCAGAAACGGCGTCTTAACCGGCCTGAAGCGACTATAACACGGCGTTTCAGTGCCTTATTTTTAGTCGTATTTCACCGTAATCTGTAAACTCGGAATACGGGCTGTTTTTTCACTAGACACCGGCCATCGTTTCCCCCCTTATTTCTATACATTTCTGGATCGACGGATTATGGTGACATTTTGAAACCGTTTTCCGCCGCATTTTACCGGTTTTCTAACGTTTACGGCGCCGTTGTCTTTTTCCTGAGTAAATGTAATGCATTTAAATAGGATGAACAACATATCGTGTATTACTAGCCTTCTGTATCATAGTCGAAAAATAACTCCGCTATTCTTGTTTCAGAAAAATATGGTAACACCTTTTTAATGATTGATTCTGGAGAAAAAAGAAACATTACTTTGATTCAGTTTTATTCTATACATACTGCAATTATCTGAACTAATGTTCCCATGGGAATTCTTGCATTACTGACATTTTTGTTCATCAAAATTTACTTTATTTTGATTTGTGAAATAATCCATTTGAAACGAAAATCAACAGATTAAGACGAAACAAAGAGTATGAATAAAGATGAAAAACTTCGTATTTGTATTTCAAAACTTCGACTAAAATGCATTCTATTTAGTAAAAAGGAAAGTATATATAGAAAAATGTGTATTTTCTAAAACTATTTTAACGCGTAGGATTATCAATAGAAATATACTGTTAATGGACTTTTATTGCTATCAGTATGCCCAGAATGTGTTCATATGAAACTCTTGTATGTACGTCATTCATAAAATCAAAGAATATCTTGAAGCGTAGCCCAATAGCTAAAATATAAAAACATGTCAGAATTTAATTAATATGTGTGCCAATGAAACACTAATCAAATTCATCTGCAAATTAAACTTTTGATTGAAATGCTGTAGAAATAGAATCTCTTGATCTGTCATGCTGCATATACAAATGCTTTAATTGCATGTTGTCTGCGTCATCCAACTGCTCATAATATTTATGTTAGCGTGTGAAAATCAGAGGTCGAAAAGACATAAACAAGAGAGATCGCTTTTTAGTTTAATATTATTGAAAGTTATTCCAGTGCATTATCGTGTGTTCGAGGCGCTCTTCATTCGCAAAAGCAAATGTCATCGGCTGTGTTCAAACGTCATGTCTTATTTCGATGAAACAACGCTGCGTATGACAAAGTATGAACAATTTCAAAAAACAAGAAAAATTCTAAGTTAACTAGTTTACAATGCAATCAACAATGATATATTATCGAGCAAATATAATTGTATAAGATACTGACAATCATAGAAAGTACAGCGATCAAAATATAGAAAAGCGTGCGTTGATTATCTAACAAACTAGAATATATCCCATAAATTGAAAACTTCCGTGTTTTTATCATGCGTTTTTTTTAATAATTATTTTGTTCAATTTATCACGCAACGCTTTAAGGCAGAAAATAAATACTCTCATTTTTTTCTCCATAAAAAATAATATATTCATCATTTAGATCGATCAATTATATTAGAAGATCTAATCGTCTTTAGGAGTCGATGTGAATAAGAATGTAGATGAGTAACAAGTACCCACACCCTTTATCCTATGAACTTATTTTCGGATCTTGCTGAACAATATCAAAAAGTAAAAAGGACGAAGTGTTTCATCAATTTCTTCCCAAAGATGTTAAGTGCCATGTTCGTTGATATTTTAACAAAGAAACAAGAGAAAGTGACAATATAATAACATCTTATTTTCTTCTTGCAATTCTAATTACATGTCTATTTGACGTTAGGAACTTTTATTTATTCTATCCAAAGTAGAAAAATATACTTATTAGAAGAGCGTCAAATAAATACCAAAAATAGCTGAATTTGTTTACAGATACCTTTAAAAGTATTTGACTTTGTACTCGCCTATATTTATCCTTCAGTAATTTATTTTCTTGTTTTTCTTTGTTTTTTTTTACAATTCCCCCTTTCTTTATATTTTTAAATGTTATTAAAAATTTGAAAATCTTTTTTAATTTAACTTTTAACCATCCACTTCATACTTGACAACGACGAAAAATTCTATAAATAAATAAATTAAGTAAGGATTGGTTTATTATGAAGCAATACAACTGACATACATAACATAGTTTTAGGTGGCGCTACTAGCACAGTATTTCACCTTGACAAAACAATACATGACTCATATATACTTTAGTTTCGTTCTTTTATCCGCCTAATACCTGAATTTCTTTTCTTTTCTTCACTCAATACATATGTATGACTACCAAAAATAAGAAAAAATCTATTATTGTTTTTTTAGCATCATTAATCATTGATAAAATAAATTTTATTTTTATAAAATATCATAGCAAGATACTGTAGTCACGATGACTAGGCAGTTTTTTTCAAGCATTATATAATTGCACAATATTCTATGTTGTTTTTTACAGATTAATTTTATTTATTAAAAATGGGTTTACTAACTGAAGGACATCCATTAAGTTGGGAGGAAACAAAAAAATATGCGCAGTTTATACGTGAACATGGTATCGAACAGTTTATACATACTTATAATAAACTTAAAGATCGTCGAAATGATTGTCTTAAATGGGGTGATGAAGTAATAAAAAACAAAAATTATTATTTTAAAAATCGTACAATCTTATTTCATTCTAGGTTGAATATATTATGGTTCGTTTTGATCATGAAAATAAAAAAGTTCAACTTGTTCTTAAAGCTCATGACATTTTACCTACTCTGATGGAGCCTGAACATACGAATCCTGAGTAATTACATTTTTAACTAGTATATAAAAATAAATACAAACAAATTTTGTTTATTTAGTGATTGTTCTTCATTATGGCGACCAGAGTATGCAGTAAGTAAAATATTAAAATAGTAGTAACTCTATTCTATTTTCTTTCATAGGATTATATGATTGAAGGTACACCAGGCCAACCCTACGGGCATTTACCTGTACACTTTAATATGGTTGAAGCAAATATGCGTTTACGGTATGTTTTTATCTTCTGTCAATAAAGTCAAGATAAAGAACATAAATACTATTTTTAGCCGACAACAAGGTCAAGAATTACTTGGTAAAGATGAATATGTTCTGAGCACTTCAAATTTTCCGAGGTAAAAATTTATTTGAAAATATTATTTTTTTTAGTTTTTTTTAATTTTTTAAGAAATGGATGTATTGATTTTACTTATCCTACTCATAAAACAACACCAAGTACATCAGCATCTGCTTCACTATTCTTTCCTGATGAAGTTATCTATCCAGAACATCCACGTTTTAAGTAATATTAATTCATTTATCATTTATTTTTAACTAATCTATTTTATTTTAGAACATTAACAAGAAATATTCGTATGCGACGTCAATCGAAAGTTGCTATTCATGTTCCTCGTATGTATAAGATAATTATATTTCATATTATTTTTTATTATTATTCTAGTTTTTATTGATGAAAAAACTCCTCGACCATTCGTTGAAGATTTATCAATATATGGCGATGCTGGTGATGCTTATAAGTCAGAGGCTGTTGAAGATAGTATTTATCTCGATGCAATGGGATTAGGTATGGGTTGTTGCTGTTTACAAGTTACTTTTCAAGCACAATCAATTGATGAAGCACGATTTCTATATGATCAATTGACTCCATTAACACCCATTGTGGTATATAGAGAAATTTTATTTTAATTAATTGTTTTTTCAATGGTTTTTATTTTTTTTAGTTAGCATTAACTGCTGCATCGCCCATATGGCGTGGATATTTAGCTGATGTTGATTGTCGATGGAATGTTTTATGCGCTATGGTAGATGATCGAACTCCTGAAGAACGAGGATTAGAAGTAAATAGAGAAAATTTTGTTTGCTGAAATAAATCTCAATAATTTTAGCCATTAAAAAATGAACGATTTCATATACCTAAATCTCGTTATTCAAGTGTTGATTGTTATATTTCGCCAGATAGTGCCATGTATAATGATACTGAAGTTATTCAAGATGCAGATTGTTTTCATAAACTCACTGAAAATGGTAAAATAATTTGAAAAAAAAAATAATCATTTCTTTAAATTCGATTCTTTTGTTTTCAGGTATTGATCCTATGTTAGCTCAACATGTCGCTCATTTATTTATTCGGGATACAGTTTCTTTATTTAAAGAAAAAATTCATTTAGATGATACACAAGATACAGATCATTTTGAGGTAAATCATCTTCTTCTTCAAGAAAGCAATTATATATTTTTTTGTTCTTCTTCTAAACTTAG
The DNA here is from genome assembly GCA_905250115.1 of Adineta steineri. NCBI lineage: Eukaryota > Metazoa > Rotifera > Eurotatoria > Adinetida > Adinetidae > Adineta > Adineta steineri. The sequence goes on from CAJNOI010000113.1 coordinate 281,081, forward strand.
AACATTAATTCAACTAATTGGCAATCAATGCGATTTAAACCACCACCAGTTAATAGTAATATCGGTTGGCGTGTAGAATTTCGACCATCAGAAGTAAAAAAACTAATACCTAATTCAGTAGTATCAATTAATATTTTTCTATCATATAGTTACAAATGACTGATTTTGAAAATGCTGCATTAGTTACATTCATTGTGTTATTAACTCGAGCAATTATGACATATAATTTAAATTTACTTATTCCTATTTCAAATGTAAGAAATTTCAGAAAAAAAAAAGAATGAACTAATCAATAATTTATTGTTAATTAGGTTGATGAAAATATGCAATCAGCACAAAAGCGTGATGCAGTTCGGCATGAAAAATTTCATTTTCGAAAATGTCTTTCGACTAGTAAATAATCATTGTATAAATTGAAAAACCCATGATTTTTTTTTCAAATTTTAGTGAAAACACCTGAAACACCATGTATGGCATCAGTTCAAAAATCATTCTTTCAAGACAATGAATGTGAACATCGTCTCATGACAATCAATGAGATTATTAATGGATCTGTAAATAGATCTTTATTTTCATACTTATATATATATAAATTCATATGATATTCTAGAATGAATTTGTTGGTCTTTTAAGAATTATTCAAGATTATTTATCTAATCTTGAAGTTGATGCTGATACACGATGTACTATTAATCAATACTTGAATTTAATTAGTAAACGTGCAGCTGGTATGATAAATAAAAACAATATTCTTTACTTTTTTTTAAACGTATAAATATTTATTCTTAGGTACATTAATGACAAATGCAGCTTGGATGAGAAATATTGTTACACGTCATCCAGCATATAAACATGATTCAGTTGTTAGTGATGAAATAGCATATGATTTATTATGGAAAATGACAAAAATCTCAACCGGTGAAGAAGAATGTCCAACAGTATTACCTCGTATGTCATCAAAAACAACGCTTGATATCTCAGCTGCACTCGAAAAAGAAAATAATCAATTGGAAGTAAAACGATCTTTAATAAATCAACAAAATCAACAAGAATAATCCGGTTTTATCAACATTTCTTTCTTATTTATACAAGAATGAAGTCTTTCATAAAGAACTCCTTAATATATATTTACATACACATTTTTAGTTCTCATTTTATGTCATTCATAAGTATCCGTTCTTATTGTTATCTATTATTCATTTTTAGTTTATTTTTATTCTTCTTGTTCGATATTTGTTATCTGCTGTCACAATTTAGATAGAAAAAGAAAAGCACGTA
>CAJNOI010000113.1:282458-322423 GCA_905250115.1 Adineta steineri
ATTGTAGCAGTAGAAACATCTTCTTTATCATCTTTTGGAATATCCAATTCTGAAGTATTTGATATTTCTTCTGTAGTTACAACAGGTGAGTTTCGTTGTTGTTCAAGTTCATATTCACTAATTAAACGTTTTTTTAATGGATGTGCACTACTGGATGAATTTGATGCTGTTGGTGATGAAGCCATTGGTGGAGTATTACTTGGATTAGAATTAGTTGGTACTGAATTATTAACAGGACTTTTTATACTTGATAATTGATCACCACTTATTGATAATGATGATTCATTTTGAGTATCAGATGATGAGGAAAGACTCTAAATTGAAATACAATACTTATAATAGATAATTTTATATCAAACTAAATTAAATATTTAATGAATTATTAGTTCTGTCTACTAAAAAATACGTTCTAAATGATAATTATAACCAGAGGCGTACCCAAGAATTTTGAATGAGAAGAGGGCACACCCGCGTTTTTTGTCTTGTGGCTAGGTTCTTTACCGGTAACTCCCTTCAGATATGTTTTGGCCAAGGCGGGTGCACGAACACCTTTTTCATGTAACGTTTGAGTCTTTTTAAAAATCCTACAGTATGACTTTCGGTTAGGTAGTTACAAATTCGAGATTATATCTAGTTCTGTATCTTTCTATATGTATATACTAAATTATTAAATTCGCTAATGTGAATTTGAATGTTTTGCTCAACAAAAGATATTATCACTCTTAAAATATTACCTGATTTAATGTACGAGGAATTTTAGCTTTAGGTGAATGATCATGTGGTGATGTTGATGACTGTCTCGATGGTGAAGATTGCTGTTCATCTTCTTTATTAAGAAAAAAAATCAAATAAAATACTATATATGTAAAATAAAAACTAATTACTTTTATTAATATTATAACGTGGATTAACAAGTTGATTATTTGTTGCTGATGAATATTGTTGTTGATCAGGTGTTAAACGTAATGATGGTGATATAGGACTACCTTGTGTGATTGAACCTGTTGGACGTGATGTTCGTGATGCAAGTGGTAATGAATGTGAGTTTGTTAGATGATATTGTTGTTGTTGAACATATGACTGCCAATTTTTCTCTGCATTTGTTGATGCTGCTGATTGATGATGTGGAGCTTTTGATTGCGGTTGTAAAGCAAACGGATCACGTACATTTGGTGTTGTTGTTGTTGAGTCCTGTGGTGTAGGAAAAGATGGATAATGTTGTTCTTCATCATTTGGTGATGTGCTATAAATAAAATGAGAAATTATTTATAAATATAAATATTGAATTTTATTCTATACCGTAAACGTTTGGATGAATTTGGTTGAGATTGATTTGGTGATGATTTTTGAAATATATTTGCTGGTTCTACAAAAGAAGAATCATATGGTTAACTGCTTCTTTTCTTAAGTCAAGCTATTTATAATTCTTAATAAACTTATTTTCTCCTTCTGGTAATTATATATTCATTGTTCTATTATTTATACTACCATTTTCTATAAATATTTTAACTCCATATGCATCAGAATTATTTGTTTCTCTTTCTTTAGTGTAAATTTTAAACGTTCGCGACTACAGGTAATTATTGAAGTAGTTTAATCAGGTCACGTTGCACATATTTTCTATAGCTGCTTTTGTGAAGCTTAGATTGGACTGTATGTACCTGTTCTTTCTGAATAGTCTTCTGTTTTATATGTCAATTTGTTTTTGTATAAGTATAAATTTTTATTCTAAGTCCTTACTCTAGTCTCCTGTAGAAAGGTTATCACTAAGCAACTGAAAAACATCTACAATGCAAGACTAATCATTGTATTGTTTCAATAATCCTATCGAATTTCATATTTCGATGATTTGTATATATATATTTACCATCAGGTTTAACTAATGGTGGACATTTTCGATCAAGTTCACCACGAATTAAATATTCAATTTTTTCACATTTCTCATTTGGAGATGCTGGACGTTTATTTGATTGTTCATCTAATTTAAATACAAAATAAATTTAGTATTTTTAAAATAAATATCTATTCTAACCATTTGTTGCCATTGGTTGAGCTTTACCATCAGCATAAATATCACTTGAACCCATTAACATACGCATTGTAATTGAACCACGTGACCTTGTACCTGAAATCAATGAAATATTTTACATCTGTATTTTTTTCTAGCAAAATAGATTTACGTGTATTTGTACTATTCGATCTTTCAAGAGCAGCTTGTTCATTATTATTTGAATGTCCTTTCGATGTTCCAGCAGCGCTGTTTTGGACTTTTTGATTAATTTCTAATAAAAAGAAAATTATCTAATTGATAGGTATTGTTTTTATTATAATTCTTACCTATATATTCCGCTTTTTCTAATGGTTGATTAGAGAGAATCTTTTTTATTGAACTATCACGACGTTTTTCTGGCATTTCACTTTCTGTATTTGATTTATTCATTAAATCTGATTGTTCATTTGGATTCGAATCATCATCACCATCAAGTAAAATTGGTTGATCAGAATTCTAAAAATTTCCAAAATTTTATTTATAAAAATACAAAAATACAAAAATTCTATTTACATTTGTTTGTGCAGTACGTGTTAATTGATTATTAGAAGGTTGTTCATGTAATGATGAGTCTGTGTTAGCAATTTTATTATCATTATCTAAATATATTTAAAAAGAAAAGGTTTTTTTTTTCTGTTTCTTAATGAGAAAAAGTAAGTGACTTATATAAGGTAATAAAAACAAGGTCATTATGACTTATAACTTCCTTTTCTCTATCGTAAAGGGTTATGTGACTTGTCAATAGAAAAGAAATATCTACACAGCAATCTCTTATTATAGAATACTATGACTCGACATGATATAGTCACTTTTTGTTATTAATTTTAATGATAAATTAAAGGAAATTAAAAAAGAAAAATTCTGAACGCTGACAGTCATAAAGAAGACATCATGACCATAACTAAAAGTCTAACAAATTAAAATATTTAGCGTTTGTCTAAATATAAATGTGTTTATGACATTATAATTATATGCACAGCATAGTATAAAAATAATCGTTAAGGAATACAATAGAAATAAAAGTAATGAGACACGATATGATAAAATGCAAATGAATGTCGACCGATTATTTATATTTTATCGAAGAAAAGAAAGAAAGAAAGAAACAGAGCAGTAGAGACTATAAAATATTATATTAAACCCCCTAAGGATACTCTAAGCAAATATAACTTTATTTATTAGTATAAAAAGAAATGATTTAATAAGTTAAAAGTACGCATGTTTTGTTTTGTTTTGTAATCAAATAAACTATCTCTATACTAAAAAAAAACAAATAGTTGTTTAATCAAAAGTAGCTATTTTTATATTTTTCTATTAAATAGGTCATGACAACTTCAGAATAGAAGAAATGGAAAAAAAATAAAAAGAACGCATATTTTATATCCTATTAATCTTACTTGTTGAGCTGACAAACTCATTCACATTTTTGTTCATAAATTCTTGAATAGACATAGATTCTTTGGCATTTTTTATTGGTTCATTATGATGTGATGTTCTTTGTTGTGGTTGTTGCTGCTGCTGCTGCTGCTGCTGCTGCGGCTGTTGCTGTTGTTGTTGTTGCTGTGGATAATGTGATGGATGATGTTGATGAGGTGATTGTTGCTGTTGCCGTTGGGGTGATACAGTATCCATAGGTGGATGATGATGATTATGCATTAAATAAGCAGCATGATGAGGTGAAATTTGTGAATTTTGTAATGGTGGAACTAATGCTCGATTCGAGGAAGGTGTACTATGATGAGGATGATGTTGATGATGTTGTTGTTGTTGTTGATGATGATGATGACGATGAGGTGAATGATGACTTGTGTGAGGTTTATGAACATTTGGTGGTTGTCTCATATAATTCATTGGATTTCCATCCGATGAATGATCAGTATAATGTAAATTTGGATTTAATTTATCCGGAGATGATTTCTAATAATAATAAGTAAAGAAAAGAAACTAAATATTAAAGTTTTATAATCTATAATTCTAAACATACATGATGATTATGTGCTTCAACACGTTGAAAATGAATTGATGGACTTTCGACAGTATTTCGTGATGGATTTACACGATGATGATAATCATCTGGAGATCTAATTAAAATCAAGGTTAAATTATTTCAATCAACAAATAAAATCTCTTTTTAGTTATGACACAGATATGAGGTCAAAATGACCTTTTAGAAAGTACACAATGTGCTTTTCTTTCTCATCACAAATATAGACGATAAAATGAAGAATAGAATGACTATAACCTATTCTTACCGACTATTTCTTTCCGTTGCACGGGTTGATGAATGTCGAGACAACTCATTAAGTTTTATTAATGGATTTTCATTTGCTCCAGGATTATGTTGCATATGTGGATGCATTTGTTGAGGATTACTCATATTTTGTGTACGCCAAATCGATGCTGGATAATCATCTGTAGGATAACCTAAATCATGTGAATGTCGTTTTGTTGCATGAGTAGGATAGGATGGATCTGGTGGAGAATGACTAGGCATAGAAGATGGTTGATGATGATGAGCCATCTTATAACGCATAGCTGCTTTATGATGTTCTGCTAAACAAAAGAAAACTCAATAGAATTTCATTATTTATTATTAGATTTTTGATATACCTTTTAATTGTTCGTTGTTAGCTGCAGAAGCAGCAGCAGCATATTCTTGCATAAGACGTGAATCAAACATGAATGGTGAATTCGCTGGTAGTGAACCGTAATATGGGGCGTATGGTGAAAGACCAGTTTGAATTAATTCTGGTGAATACAGACCTGACGAAGCAAGCAATTGTGAAGCAGCTAGAAAAGCGGCTTGTTGAGAATGATGCGAATGTGGCGATTGTTGAATAGACGAAGATACATTTGGAGGACCAATTGTTGCAGGTGGAGGAAGTAATGGTTGATTGATTGAAGGAGATGGCTGAGATGGAGAACGTTGATCAGGTCCAGAACGATGTTGACTATAATTGAAAATTTAATTACTTAGAATATTCAAAAAAAGGATCAGATAGATTTTGCTATTCGAATTGAACTGAATTACTACAGTTTGATATGAATAAGTAAAAATCGTCAAAAGCAAATTGTATTTTATTATTAAATAAAATATCTCAAGAAAATGAGTTTCATCAATTTTTTTTACATATTTTTTGACTAATAGTTTTATCGTTATCCTCGAACTGAACATGTTCTAATATTATACTGTAGTTTATATTTAATAGTATATATATATCAAAAGAAAGATTGTACCGTTCATGACTTGGTGAATGTGTTGTAGGTGTAAGATATTTTGAAGTTAAATAATCAGCCCTTAATGTTTCGAATGTATCTGAACTTGGTTCGATTTTAGTTGAAGTCTTATGTTGTTGCTGCTGTTGTTGCTGTTGCTGCTGATGCTGCTGTATATATTGCTGCTTTTGTTGATTACAATAGCGCACGTAAGCAGCATGTTGCTGTTGTTGTTGCTGCTGCTGCTGCTGTTGTTGTTGTTGTTGTTGTTGTTGAAGTAAATGATGTTGTTCGATATTTCGATCTAAAATCTTCGGTGATTTATGATGTGCATATTCACTTCTTGGATTATTATAATGATGAGAATGTGTTGGTGATATATCAATTGCAATTGGTTTACTTGTTGGTGTTGATGATGATATCGGTGTTCCACGCATAATTGAACCTTGCGGTAAAAATTTTTGTTGCGAATGAGGTGGATATTGATAATGTGTTCCTGGTGATTGAGGTTTATTAACAGTAACTAATGGCGGTGGCGGTGGAGGTAGTGATGGTGGTGGTGGTGGTGGAGGTGCTTGAGTAGAAGAATTATTATGATTAGTATTGTTGTTAATGTTATTAATCGGTCTCTCTGGTGAAGAATTCATATTATTAGATAAACGTTTTTCTGTTTCATTTAATGTTTTAGATATTTCTTTTTCTACAAGTGATGTTATTGTTGAAAAATTCGTTGTTGATGGAATTGATTTTGTAGGTTTTTCATCATTTGTTAATGTTTGTTCTTCACCTTCATCAATAACCATTCCTTGAGTTGAATCATTACTATCTTCATTAATTGTTTTTAACACATTATCATCATGAGTTTGTTTGGTTTGACCTACTTCTGAACCAGATACACTACCATTATCTTCATCGTTATTCTATTTTGAAAAAAAGAAAAATTTGCAAATTTACTTTTATTATCAATTAAATTTCTTACAGGATCATCCATAGGTGAAATATTTTTACGTTGTTGTTTCACATAAAAAGCTCGACAACTTTCTTCACTACGATGAACATATTCAGCAATTTGCGTCCAATCATGGTTAAATTTATCGAGTGCTCGGGTAAATGCATCAATTTCTGTTTCATTCCATTCTTCTAAAATTATATAAGACATGAAAGTTTTGATATAGAAATAAAATATTACCATCATCATGTTTAGAATTTTGATTTCCCGTTATCGTTGATTCATCATCATCATCTTCTACGGATTGATTTGCATGTCGTTGTCGTACTTGAACAACTACTTTTTCATAACAACGTTTACAACAACGTTGAACATCAGGTGGAATTTCTAAAAATAAAAATCATACATTGACGTATTTAGTTTTTTGTCTAGTGTTATTCAAAGAAATATTTACGTAATAAACGACGAATTTCTTCTCGATGTTCTTTAGATAATTCATTCCATTTGTGTGGAAATTGACGTAAAGGATTTTTACGATTTTTCTTTTTACCAGGTTTGTCAGCTGTACAAGATAATAACTGACATCGACTAAATATGAAGAAAAAAAAAGATAATTTAAAAGATAAAAATTATGAACATACTTTTTATTAGAATTTTTTCCATCATTAATATCACCGGAATCTTAGAAAATAATATTTTATCGAAAAAATAGAATTAAAATTTTCTACATACTTATATCACGTCGTTCTTCATCGCTAAAAGAAAAAAAATGATATTTATTTAAACAATTATTTATAGAAATTTAAAAGTAGATAAGATATTTTTATTACTAGAAAGAGTACGATAAGTGCTCGTTTGTAATCATATCAAAGCGATAATAAAATGTGATACCTAATCCTAAAAGTCAATATTTATAAAAACTAAGTTATTTGATAATCTCATGTAACAAATACTCAATATGCATCTTATTTAATATGTCAATAAAAATGATAAATTACAAAATTCTATGATTATATCGAGTAGACTGTAATGAACAAACTTACTTTTCTATTCGATCAATTGAACGTTCATTATCCTATAAATAATATTGGACAAAATATATATATACACGAAATAATAAAACAAACTTGTCCTATTCCAAGGATTTGTTGAGATGTTGATGAAACAATTGTATTTGAAGTAACTTTTGTCACTAAAGTTGTTTCAATGGTTGTTGATGATGTAACTGTAGTTGTTGTTGTCGTTTGTTTTGCTCGACGTTTATTAGCTTGTGTTTGTTTTCGTAATAAATTTTTATAATTTTCAGTTTTCTTTGTCATATAATAAAATTGTACACATTGTTCAGTTGTTTTATTTTCAAGAAATGATGATATATAACCAAAATTTTTAGGTGATTGAGTAAATTTTTCAACAAAAATTTGTTTTTCTTCTCGTGTCCAACATGGCATTTTTATCTGTTCTTTATAAAATGCAGCTGCATCAGTTTTAATTAAACCATTTTGATTAAAATATTGATGTTTACGTTGCCAACTATCGTACATTATTGGTGGTATAACAGATGATCTACGCATTTTTTCATCTTCTTCTTCGTCATTTTCTTGTTCAACTGGATTTGTATTTGAAGTTAATTGTGTTTGTTGATCAGTTGTAGATGGTAATACTGATGATGATGATGGATCAGTTGTAGTTGTTGTTTGTTTTTTTTCTTTATCTTCACGTGCTTTGCGTAATTCTGGAAATGTTTTTTCAAATGTTTCACGATATGCTGATATATCTTTAGCTAAAATTGATTTTTCATCTTTTTCAATGGATTTTTGCCATTGTTCATAAGCTTGATCATATGTTTCACTTTCAAATTTTGTTCGACACATATAACGTTCACGACTTTTTTTAAATAAATTTATTAAACGATTTTTCATTACATTCATATATCTAAATGAAAAAAAGTTAATAATTCGCATTTCAATAATAGATATCATTTTCTATATACTGTGTTCGAATTTTTTCGATTGGTTCAAGATCACTTGGTTCTTGATAGAGTGGAAGTGTTAAATCAATATTATTATGTAACTGATTTAGAACTTTTTGACCATCTTCAGCTTTTTTCTAAACAGATCAATAATTCATTATACAAACAACTTGTTAGAAAAAGTTTACAGTGACCGAACAAATCATCATAATCAATAAAACTACTGATCGATTAATTTGTCATATTGAAATAAATTACTCATTTCGTTTTTTTTATATAATCAATAATATATTACATTGACAGTGAGGATGCAAGAAACTATCCTTAATATATTTTCTTATGACTAAAGGTTAATCTAACATTCTATTCTTTTATTAAGCTTCGAGTCAATAAGAGGAATAAATAAATTAAAATTTTTTTTATTTATTTTATATAAATAGAAAGTATAGTAAGTCTAGGTCAAGGTCATAGACGTACGTGCAAATATTTATAAAAAATAAAATATAATTCACATATTTTCTTTTCTTTTTCCAACAAAACAGAATTTTAATATTGGGAATAAATTCTTCAAAATTAAATTTAATAAATCATATATTCAACTTGAATAATGCTCATATATGAATCAATATTAAAGAATAATAAATGATAGGCTTATCTTCAATTATTAATATACTTTTACTCATTGACATGTAATACATTCCTCTGAACTTCTCAACTAACCTATAGCGACATTATTAATATTTCAAGCGTTTAACATGACTGTTTTTTTTACCTACGTACTTTTTCATATCTCTTTATCTCCGAGAAAAGAAAGAAAGAACGTAAAAATGATACTGAATAAAACACGCAATTAACACACTTGAGTTTTGTATGTTTATAAATCTTACTCTATTATCATAAAGAATTTTTTCGATAAGTGTTTGTGAACCATTCGTTTTAAATATATCATCTTGATCATCATTTTCTTCTTCATCAGCAGCTGATCGATCTGCTTGACTTTTAATTTCACTCTTTAATAATAAAAACAAAAGAAACAAATTTAAATCGAAAAAAAGTACATTTTTGTAATTCTACTTGACTAAGTTTTGCTCGATGAAGTTTTTTCATTGTTATTTCAATATCGGATTCAAGTTTTGATATTGAAGTACGTATAATAGTTGTATCTCTTATATTGGAATCCATTTTTGATTCATCAAGTATTGGTGAAATAGCTTCTGTTTGTGGTTGATATAATGGTTGTTCCTAAAATTGAGAAAAAAAACACATTTTATCAATTATTTATTAAAATTATATTAAACTTTTTTAATATCAATTGATAATGGTATTGTCGATGGATAACGTGATCGTTTTGAATGTTCATCAATATGTGGTCCCATTGACATTGGTGTGGCTAATGAAAATACATATGGAGCTAATGAATTTCTAAAAAAAAATAAATTCATAATTTATTATTTAGATTCTATTGTAAAATAGAAACCTTTCTGGACTAGTAAAATGATTATGATGATAACCAGCAAGTAATGATGGTCGACGATTTAATACCATAGCTGTATCAACATTTGAATTAGTATTATAATGAGTATCACGCTAGAAATAAACATTTTTTTTTTCAATGAAATATTTCCTTTTTAAAACAATGTTTTTTACTTGTTGAAAATTACTCGGATAACCATATTGAGCTGCTTGCATATATGGGGATTGTCCAGACATGTTTATTTATTGTTCATTATTATCTAATCACAGCTATTTTTAAACTAAAAACAAAATCGTCATGATAAATAGGAAAAGAAAACGTAAATAAAAAATATTTTTTTGTAGAAAAAGAACAACAAAACGAAAAAGAATGATAAGAAGAAAAAAATAAAGTCAACGTTTGTTGTATTTTTCTACTAATAAACAAAATGATAATTAGTACGATTCGTCACGCATATGAATATGCTTATGCTTATGTATCTACGGTAATACAAACGAGTGGCGACACAATACCTCCAGAAGAAAATAAAATCCAGCAGCTTGATTAGTTAGGTCACAGAAGTTCATTCTTATTCGTTCAATTCTTCGAGCGAATTATATAAAAGTAATAGAGGTCGGTAACTAACATACATCATTGATAAAAAATCACATGTATATAATTACAATAATTGTATATAAACATAAATAAATAGAGCGCTTTATACATTTGAACAGCCATGTATTTAACAGTGTCAAAGAATGATATTTTTCTTTATCAATAAGTATGGATTTTTTTTGTGTATATAAACATATTTCAAGGTCGATTATACACGGATGTTATTTCAAAACAAAATAGTCGTTTAAAATATTAAAGCATATCGGATACAGTGTATTTATACTTGCTTAAATTTTGCGATACAATAATAAATGGTGAATATGAGTAATTTAATGCTTGTCTTGGAAATTGCGTATTTTGTCTTAAAATTGATTTTCTGACAAAATGGTTTTATTTTAATAGAGAAAAAAAAAGTTTTTTTCACTTTAAGTGCAAAAATGTCACGAACGGATATACTGTTCGTAAACGATATACAGACGAAAATATAATAAATTTGAAATAGTCATGAATATATGATTATAACTTTATTCGATGGGTACATAAGATATCATCGATTATGTGCACGTGAAAAGATCGATACGCAATGTCATTTTTAATTTTGTCAATTCTAAAATTTATCTCTTCATATATTTAGATTATATCGAAAGTTTTGGACACAATGTTTTTAGTTTAAATAATGACTATTGAACTAATTCTGGGAAGTTTTATATTTTTCACTTGTCTCTCTCATGTAACATTCTATGACATCGTGTTCGAGAATATTACTTTTCGATAGTAAATATGAATAGATTATTGGAAATTGGATAGCTGAATTACAAAATAAATATTTCGATTATCAAAAATCGATTGAATGTAATATCTACATCTTTCAACTATTTTGATGTTTTTCTGTTCACTCTAATTCTAATGTGGAAATTCATTCACAAGATATAAAATTTATCTGCACATTCATCTAAATAGTAGTTATAATAGCCCCTATCTAGAGGTGTAACCCACCGATTTACACCTCCACCCCTCTCGTATTCATAGATATTTTAGGAACTTTCATATCGTCGTAATTGAATATCATAATGAAAAAAATATGTGCATTACAAAATCTACTATATTATTCACATATAATAATTTACTTTCTAATTATATATAAATCTGATATAAAATAATCAACATGCTGGGAAAATGATGTATTCATTCAGTTTAATCAGTCTATGTAAAAAATAACGTCGTTCTGATTTGTATGAAACCGTCAAAGAATCAAAACATTATGAGTTTGAATATTACAAAAAATGTAAAGTCTTCTTCTTTCTGAATTAACAATTTTTTTATTTATAAAAGTTTATTATCTAAATATTTTATCGCTGATACAACAGAAAATCATATTGAATTTTTACTATTAATGAATGTTTTATTAATAATAATAATAAGATTTAAATATAATCTAATATTGTATTTCGTGCTCCTAATTCTTTCCCTTTTTGTACTCGTTCAATATCAATTCGAGTTAATAATACTTCTGGATGTTTTTTATATTCTTTACGAAATGTACGAATTAAAATATTGACTGCATGTCCAAATTCTAGTAATGCTTGTTTCATTGTTTGTTTTTGAATTGCTAAACAATGACCAAGACCATTTCGAGTCCGTGCAAAATCATAATGTTTATATGGTAAACATTGTTTTTGTATATCGAAAGCTGTTTGAAAAGATTTTTCCGCTTGATTTATATCATGTTTAACAAAATATGTATAACCAATACCAATAAATGATTTTGCAATATCAGGATGAATATCTGGTAAATTTTTACATAATGTATCATTTCCTAATGTAAAATGTTCTAATGCTTGATCAATTTGTTGTGTAACAGTTAAACTAATAAAACCAAGAGCAATATTTGCTCGTGCACGTACAATTTTATCAGTTGCATCTGATATTATTTTCATTAAAATTGTACGTCCTTTTGTAATATTATCATTTGATGTTAATATATTAACATACGCACGTAATAAATTAGCATCATGAGAATCTTCAGGTAATTTTTCAAGATATTGATTTGCTTGTTCACAATGATTTTGACGTAGAGCTAATTCAGCTAATTCTTCATAATGATTCGTATTTTCAAACCATTTTTCTGCTTGATAATATAAACTTTTATACATTAATATTCGGCCAAATCCATGATGAATATTATTTAATTTATTTAAATCATTCAAATAATATTCATATAGATTTTGAATAGATTGATTTTTATTAAGTGTGGAACATATATTCATACCAATTAACCAATATGGATCTTCTTGTTCAATAAATTCAATTTTCATAATTCGATATCGTGATCCAAACCAAAATAAGACTTGATCAGTTTCGATTTCACAATAAGGAACAATATGAGATGTTTCCGCATCAACATTGATTTCAAATATAACTTTATATTTTGTTTTTTCATCCTTCTTATCAACTATTGAATTCAATGCTGCATCTCTATGAGCATGTGTTATAAGAAATTCAGTAAAAATAATAATATCACCGATACGATGTTTCATTCCATCGAGTTCATCCGTTGTTAACCATGTACCATAATTAGCAGTAAATTTCGGTGTATCTTTTATAAAACGATTACATTCATCAGTTATTTGTCGATAGAATGATCTTATAAACCAACGAAGTGTCCATAATTGAATACTATCAGTTGAATTTAAATGAATAGAAGATAAATCTCGTTTATACCATTCTTTAATAGATAAATCTGGTTTAAAATTTTTTAATTTATCATTTTCTTCTTCATGTATTTGACAATAATTTTCAAAATCGTCAGCTCCATCATTAATATCATCTGAATTTTGAAGTAAAAGATTAAGTGCAAGTTGATCATATATATTATTATCATCTTTAAAACGTTCTAATGGCTTTGGAATATATTCTTGTTGTTCTTGTTCTTGTTCATTTTGAACTTCCATTGGTTGTGGATTTTGTTTCGTAAGTTTTAATATATCATTTTGTATATGTTTAAGTATTTTAGGAAAATCTGATTCGACACATTGAACTTTATCACATTGCTGTGCCCATTGATTATGTCTAACAATATCCATACAATAAACATAAATATCTTTAACTTGATTTAATGGTTGAAGACGAGTTGGAACAAGCATGTGACCATATTTACCTGAAATAAGAATTGATATACATGGTGGTTCAGGTTCAGCTGATTCAATTAATTCAAGACATGCTGTTGGATCGGTAAAGAAAAATACTTGTTCAAAAAGTGAAAGAAATATAGTTTTTATTTCAGGATCTTGTCCAGAATTATCATCAAGCCAAACAAGAGCGAGACCATTTTTTGGCGATTGCTTTTTTTCAGTAGATGTTGCCATACTGTTTTATATTTTTTCCAACATAAAAATAAAGTAAATGTGATTGAGGTAGATTATTTTTTTTCTCGTTCTTCCTTCGCTCGTTTACTTGTATTCACACGTTTTTCTTTCGACGAAGAAAATGCGTCCTTTTTTTTCTTCCTTTTTCTTTGCATTCGTGAAGGTTATAAAATGTTTTTATCTATGAAGAATTCAAAAAGTACGGCAAATAGAATATTCATTACTATTTAAAATATTGTGAGATTGGATTTGTTCGCGGAAAATATATGAAATATTAGAAGATTTCAATCGTTGGCAACGAAACAGATAAAGAAAATAAAATAATAGCTAAAAAAATGAAGACATACGAATGCTTTTTTCTATTATTCTCAATATATTTAATTAAGGAATATTATCAACCGTACATATTCTTATAATTGAACGATATCGTATATTCATTGAATTTGTAAGATCCTTGTAATTATAATTTAGACTAGTTTTCTAACATATTTTAATATACAGTAAATTAATGATCAAAACTAAGGAGAACAAATTGTTTACATGTGATTTTGTTGGATTGGAGATGTAAGAATATCAATAATATACTGAGTATTGGTATAGATATTATTTGAAGGTGTATATTTCACCATTTTCTTTGTTTTACTCTTATCTATTAACCAGTTTTTAACACGTGTGTAACTCTTATTACCGAATCGATACACAATGATGATCCTTCACAAAGAACGTGTGCGAACATTTTTTCGTATATAAATGATATACACTAAAATCTTCCTAATGTGAACACCATTGGGACCGGAAAAAAGTGTTCATTATACGGAGGTGTTCACTATAAAGAGTTAATATATAACGGGTGTCATTTGAGTGGTCAGTAGAATAAATGAAACGATCAGTAAAACAAAAAATTCAAAAACCAGTAGAATTATTGAAATGGCCAGTAATTAATTTGATGGGCCCATAATAAAATTTAAGCGATCAGTAAATAAAATGGGATGGAAAGTAAAAAAATATAAATTTGTGCAAAGATGGTCTACTTTTCTTTTTTTTACTGACAAAAATCATATTTTTTCACTGCTACTTCCACAAAATCTACGGACCACTTTTGAATTTTTTACTGATATTTCAATTATTTCACTGACCGTAAAACATATTCCCATATATAACATAGCCTGAAATGGAGGAAATCTTAGAATATTTGCTTATGCCTCTATAGTAGAGAAACATCCGAGTATCTATTTTGTTGTTCATTTATTATTAGTTAAACGATTTTAATAAGAAAAACAAATTCAAACTATAATACAAAGAGTTTCTGCTTAATTCGAGTTCAAATATAAACGATTGTTAAAAAAAAAGAACTAATACATATTTCTAGGAATAAATTTAGTTTTAGAATAATTTGCAGATAAATCCTCCTCACCCACCCCTTGGTTGTATAAATGAATCATATACATCTTGGAGTAAAACTAAAACTGAATCTGTTCCTAAATTTGAGCATTTATTTTCGAATTAATAGTATGCAGTTGGATGTTTATTTGTATTCGAATTCGAATTACGTAGCTCATCAAAACATGTGAGAGAAAGGAGGAAGAGGTCAAAAAAACATCGTGTACGTTTTTTACATTGGAGAGGTAACAATACCAAACGGGATCGAAAAAAAGCGTTCACTGTTCAGAATAAAGAGATATTCATATAGAAGAGATTCATTTGCGGCAAAAATGGCTCCGTCGGATCTGAAACAGTTCATAAAACAGAAGATTTCACTATCAAGAGGTTTTACTGTACTCTCATATATAAGTTTGCATACATATTGAAGACATTAATAAAACCTAAAATATTTGCATCTGTAGTGCATTTTAATCGAGAAAATATTACGTTGCTGTTTGTATATTCATTTGATTAGATTTTAATTATATCCATAAAATTTTATCAGAAAAGAAATCTATATATAAGATGAATTAAGTTTCTATCATTTATATCAATACTTTTACATTATTTTCAGTTTTCTAATAGTACTTTTTATTCATAATATTTTTTTGTTTTTTTGATCAATATTGTTATATTCATTTTTTCTAAGATTGATGATTTGATATCTATCAGAATACTTTATTTACTTCATCACACCCATATATTTTTCGTATTAAAAGAATGAATAGCGTTCGATACATTAACCATTTATGTGCATAATAAAGGTAAAGAAAACAAAAGGGCATTATATTATATTAATTGGATCGTTTTAATACAATGACTAGCTGTATTTTATTCTACTATATTTAGCTATTGGTTGTCACATAAACATATTTGTTATATGAAAGTATATTGGAGTTTATCTTTTGAATAATATGCATTTGCTTATTATGCACAACGTAAGGGGTTATATAGAAATAAAATATGTTTTTATTTTTCGTTTGTCATGTTTTATACGCAATTTTTTCCAATCATAATATGTCAGTTGTACCTGTATATTACCTTGAACGACTAGTACGATGGTTTCAAACAACGTGTTAATCTAAGTTAGTTATATCGTTTCTTTTTTTTTTATTAAAAAAAAATTCTATTAAATTTTCAAAATTAATTTCACGTCTTTACGCAAAACAAAATTGTCAGAAATAACTGATCAAAGTCAATAATTTGACCTATTGATTTTGTGCTAATATATAATTTCGAAGATAGGATGTAGGGATGAGGATAAAAGTATATTCGAAACAAAACTGATAAACTTGTGTTATAATTTATATGTATTAGTATGTTGTTTGCAATATTGACGGAAAAGAATGGATTCTGTTTTAATTCATTGTTTTCAAATAAGTTATATAAAATTATCGTCCGATATATTTATCAGGCTATTTATCACGTGTTCAGTATATATGTAGATCATAATATCTACTGAATGGAATGAATGAAAAGATAGTGATGTTCTACATGTGCTTTCTTACTGTATATATAGCGTTGAAAATGATTTAACTTTTCAGTCTCTTAAGTAAGTCATCGAGGTATACTGTGTCATTCTACAGTCATCTGTAATCTATCTAGAGTATTATTTTTATAGGTGTTTAGGTGCAATTTCTACGGTATATAAAATAGGCATGACTTGAAACGCAATCATACATTTGTGAAGCAACGATAGATATTATTTATCATTATTTACATTCCGTTCGAGTGATATGTTGGTTACAATTGTTCTTTTTATTTGTGTCGTATATTTATTTATTTCATATTTATGGATTATTAATAATTCTTATAATTATTTTAAACATCATGGTATTCCAGCACCACCATATCGTTTCTTCTATGGTCATTATAAAGATCTTTGGTCAGTAAAATCATTTTCAAAAAAATTACAAGAATGGACAAGACAATATGGTTCGATATATGGATTATATGCTGGTACAACACCAATGTATGTTGTATCCGATGTTGATTTTCTTGAAGAAGTTTATATTAAACAATTTTCATCATTTCATTCACGTCGTTTACCAGTTATATTACGTCTTCAAACCGGTCATAAAGTGCATTTATTTAGTGCAATTGGAGCGAGATGGCGTCGTCAACGACAAGTTATCAATCCAACATTTTCATCGACAAAACTTCAGCTAATGTCTCCACTTGTTAATAATTGTATTACAGCAATGTTAAATAAAATATCTAGTATTGTTCATAATAAAAATACTGAAATTAATATATATCTATTATATAAACGCATGACAATGGATGTTATATGTAAGTATATAATTATCTATGATATATATTATGCTGTAATTTTTTTTATTTAGGTCGTTGTGCATTTGGTATTGATACTGATATGCAAAATGATACTGATAATATATATTTAAGAAAATCAGCTGGAACATTTGAAATCGATGTTGATAGATTATCTATAGTTAAATTAACTAATTTATTACCATTTTTTATCAATCCTTTTCGTTATTTATTTTTATTTCAAATTGCTATTCGTAGAATATTAATAAGATTAATTCCATCATTAAGTAAATATATTGAGGAAACACCTGGTTCATGGTTAACAAATCGTGTTAGAGATGTTGTTAATATTCGACGTACATCATCATTAAAACGTGTAGATTTATTACAACTTATGATGGATGCTTCAACACATGATAAAGTTAAAGTAAGATTTATTTGAAAAAAAAACCAATTTCTATAATTTCATTTTTAGGATCATAGTGATGAACGATTAATGTCAAAAGTATTACATTCAGATGAAGTTGTTAGTAATGTATTTCTTTTTATGATTGCTGGTTATGAAACAACATCAACTGCACTTGCTTATTCAACTTATGTACTCGCTACAGAACCACATATTCAAGAAAAACTTATTACAGAAATCAATCAAATCGATTGGAAGAATAATAATGATGATGAAGATATTTATCAACAAGCAGTAAATCTTTCTTATCTAGATCTATTCGTTCGTGAAGTTCTTCGAATGTATCCTATAACAAGTAAAGGACAATCAAGAGAGTGCAATACAACTGCAAATGTTTGTGGTCATATTATTGAAAAAGGTTGGTAATAGTATAAAAATTCATATTCATTCATCGATTTTTATTTTCGTTATAGATAGTATAATTCAACCGGATATATTTTCTATTCATTACAATGCAGATTTATGGGGACCGGAAGATCCAAATCTGTTTTTACCTGAACGACATAGTGTAAAACGTCATCCAGTTGCTTGGATCCCGTTTGGTGTAGGTCCACGAAATTGTATTGGAATGAGATTTGCTTTGATGGAATTAAAGATGTGTTTAATTCAATTACTTCGTGAATATCGAGTATTAGCTGGTGATAAAATTGAAGAAGGATTTCAAAGACAAGAAAGACTTGTTATACAACCTGAAGCAATATTTGTTAAACTTGAAAAACGTTCTTTTTAAAATAATTAATAATCACGTAGAAACGACCAAAAATTAATTTTTTTTCTTTATAATTGTAAATTATTTTTTATTTTTAATCTAGACTGATAATAAAAATGAATTTCGAAAACACATCTTAGAGTATCATGTTTGTTCTATGTTAACTTTTTCTTACGGATGATGAAGTTCAAATATATCATTCAAATTTTGTACAGTACTAATGTAAGATAAAGTATATAAAATGTATTTTTTAGAAGGTTAGATGTAATAGTGCATTAATCGTTATAAATCATATATGATTAGATGAAATGATCGATCAATCAGTGTGATATAAATAAATAAATAGTTATATTAATTAAACTTTTTGCTATTGTAAATTATAACGAAAAGTTAGTTGACTTTAGTTACTTATCAACTATTGACAAACTATATTGGTTAAATAGAATTTATAATTTAACGGTTTTTTCTTAAAAGAAAAATAAATCGCTTCTATATGGAAGAACTAATATTAACATTATGTAATATAAAAAAGGTTTTTAATTGCTTAGTACACAAAGACAATAGTGTCTATTATTCAACATCAGTGACATTAGTAAAGGTCTAGTTAGCCTATGTTCTTTTAGATACTAACTAAATTAAAAGGAAAAAGTATAGATTATTATTTTTCAATTATAGAATAACCATTCTTTGTAGAGTCATTAGACTTTCGCATTTACTTGTTCTCTTAACTTCCGCATTATTTTATAACTTGTAAATCACTTTCGTCTTTTTTTCGTTAAACAAAAACTACCATGTAAGTATGATGATGATTGTATACCATTATGCAATCTTTTCAATGTGCCAAATGTTTGCCTTGTCCCATCTGTTTCTCACCAACGTTATTGAACACAAGCTAAATTGGTTAAAACTTTATCCTGTGATTGATATGAATTAAAATCATAGGTGATTTATGTATTCTCTATCTACGTATGTATAAGACATTTAAGAAGACTATGTATTTGTTTCTTTTCATTAGAAATTTGCTTAATATTTTATACTTCGATACATACAATACATTCGGTCACATTCGTTCTTCCATTTAACGATGAACTCTTGACCAATTTTTTTCTCTCTTCATTCTTTTTTTTTTCTTCTTTCTCATTCTTACGTTCTTTAATACAGACAATGTTCTATGCTGGTTCACATTCATCATTTTAACTTAGGCTTTTTTCCTCATTCTCTTTTTTTTCTCATTTCTTTTTGTACGTATAAGAAATCATCACTTTCTTTTTTTTTCTTTATTAGATCAAATGTATCAAATCAATTTCGTATTTTTTCTTATATTATTTATTGTATCCAGTATTCTAACTGATAATAATTTCAATTCAACAGAGACTTCTATTGTATCAATTGAACAAACGTGTATCTTTTGTCAAACAACAGCATGTCATTGTCCTACACAAGAATTGACTTTGAATTGTTCATATTATTTACTTGATTTACCTTATATAGAAAATTGTTCACATAGAATAATATGGGAAATTGTTGATTTTTCATCACGTAATTTTGAATCATTAGATTCAAAAAAACTTTTATCATTACGTATGAAACGTTTATTATTAAAATCAAATTTAATAACAACTATACATGATAATACATTTGATTCAATCGGTGATATTCTTATTGAACTTAATTTAGAAATGAATCAATTAGTAAATATATCATCAAATTGGTTAAATTCAAAATTAATTTATTTAAAAAAATTAAATTTAGCATTAAATCAACTTGAAGTTATTTCTTTCGATCATATTCAATTATCTAATTTACGCGAATTAAATTTATCACGTAATCAAATCGATATATTTCCTGATAAAATTCATCAATGGACTTCTTTAACTATACTTGATTTATCATTTAATAAACTTTCTAGTATACCTCGATATGCGCTTATGGGTCTCAATAATTTAACTTGGTTATCATTAGCATCAAATAGAAATTTAAATTGTAAGTAATTAAATTATTTAACGTTATCATAATATTCATAAGGTCAAAGAGTGTAGAATATTATCTCTTTGCTGTACCATGGATGAATAGAAATATATTTTTCATACTACTTCAATTGAAAAGAAAAGGTTTTGAAGTGTTTGATGCTTTAGTACAAATGTGAGGAATAAGTATTAAACGTTTAAATATGATCACTTTAGAACATATGTTCGATGTTGTCATAGCATTATTATCAGGGTAAACATCATTGCATTTTTATATGTAAGTATAAGAGACGGAAGATATCATTTACTTGTTCTATCGTCGAAAAGCAAAAATACATAACTGACACTACTTCAACACACACAACAAAATGAGCTTATCGAACATGTAAAAGTACTTGATGCTTGAGTATAAGTATCAATTCCTTCAGTAAGTGAGCACTCGAAATCGATTGTTTTTAAGATCAGTTGAGATCATTAGATTTCATCAGATTCATGTATCAACTGCTATTTTATGATAAGATATGTGTAATGAAATGTATAGAAAATTTTCATAAGCTATTGCTTTAAAATTACAGGTAAAAATGAATGATTGTCTGAAAGCGATTTACACTATAATATAATAGCTGCTTTATTTAATATAAATCAATTTATCTTTAGGTATTATTCAAGATTCTTTTAAATATCTTAAATCATTACAATATCTTGATTTATCAAGTACAAGTTTACTTGAATTTGATGCATGTATATTATTTCCATTAATTGGTTTAAAAACATTACGAATTGAACATGTTACACTTAATTGTACATCATGTTGGTTACCTATAGCAAGAGAAAATTCATTACAATTATTTGGACAATGTCTTAATAATCAAACCATTCAATCATTTGATTCACTTACGGATAAACAATTTCAATATGCTTGTTCAAAATCATCTATTGATTGTACATCAGATTATTGTGAACCAGGTTCAATAAATCATGATGGAATAATTCATAAAACATTTTCATTATCAAAAACTTCTTATAAAATAAAAAATCCTACAGTCAAAATTATACTTAGTATTGTATTTAGTATTATTACATTTATTATCTTAATTCTATTTATTATTTTATTATCTCGATGGAAACAAGGTAAAAAATTATTTTGTTGTCATTTTCTTCAAACAACAACAGCAACAACAATAGCCGAAGCAACACGTCGTCGGCGTCAACATCATAAACAAATTATTGATAATAATCCAGTTGTTATCGAATCTGTTGTTACACATGGTGCAAATATGAATGTACCACCATATCCATATAATAATTATGCGTATCTTAATGATGAAATTTCAAATAATAAACGAAAACTCTATAATCCAATGTTTGCCGATTCTCCAACATCAGACATTCGACAACAGCAACAACAACCACCTGTAGTAGTAGTTGTATCAGATGATAGTACTTCTTATAATAGTCATTCATATTCCGAACAACTGTGACATGATAGAAATAAAAACTTTGCGAATGAGTGTATGTTTACCAACATCGAATATGTACTTTCATATATTTGTAAAAAATAAAAATTCTATACTTTGGAATAATATATATTTAACGGAGAAAAGTAAATAATTCATATAGAATTATGAAAAGATAATATCAACTTATATGTTATCTGTTTTTCAGAGAAATGTATAATGTGAACTAAAAGGAACTGTTTGCGATTAAACATTTAATCATTCATGTATTAAATGTCTATAAATAGTTCTGACAAGGTGTTAATAGAATATAATTATTACACTTGAATTCTTTGCTGCAAAAAAATGATTCATAGGTTCATTAACCTTGCAGTGATAGGAAAGAAAAGTCGAATTAAAAAGTCTCTACTGAATTATGTATGATTACGAGAGAAAAAAAACAATTCGAATAGAATCTGTGTCAATGAAAAGATTCTGTTCATTACTTATTGAATTTAACATGTAATGACAATCGCGTTTTATAAAATATTAAGATCATCTATTTCACTATATTCTCATGTTTAGTAAGCACATGATTGTTCATTATACACGTACCTAATGACGTGTATGTGTGTGGCATGCAACAGAATTACGTCATAGATGATCTTGACACGTATTTTAGATTTTTTTCAAGGTTATTTATCCCGCTTTTTTTCTTCTAAAGACTTAGTTTGATGATATAATATTTAATTACTTCTATGAAACATCATCCATTATAGGATTCTATAACAATGTCAATCAATTTGTAAAACAATCAAACAAAAAACTCTCGTACACTATTTTATTTGATTCTTACAAACATATTAATCCATGTTGTTTGTCGAATGTATTCCTGTATCTATAGACATCTATTGTCATACACTATATTTATATCTTTTGACTGATCAATCAAATCATCTGATTATTTCTTTAGCATTTGAAATAAATATAACAGCATATGACTGAATATATATATACCTATTCAGACCTAGTTTCCCATATTATTTATCGTTTAACACTGTATCATAATGGGAAATAATAATAGTGCTACTGGTAATAGTCCATTGAAAAAACATATTGAAACAGCAACAAAAACAGGTGTACTTCAATATGATAATAAGAAACTAAAGGAAGTATGTAGAAATCAATTGAATGATACATCTCTTAATTTCACTGATTTATTAGATAAATCCTGGTCTCTGTCTACCAGGTTTGCGTAGTTTATCATTGAATGATAATGAACTTCAAACAATTCCTACGGAAATTAGTTTAATGGTTAATTTAAAAAATTTAAGTCTTCGAAATAATCAAATCGGTAGGAATCTTTCTTATTTATTAAAAATAAATTTCCCAATATTTAGTTCAATTACCTGATTGTTTTGGTCAATTGAAAAAGCTTGAAAATATTCAATTAGGTCAAAATCAACTTTATACATTACCATCATCATTTGCAAATTTAAGTAGTTTAAAACATATAACTTTATCAAATAATCGTTTTACAATTATTCCTGAATCAATACTTAAATTACAAAATTTACAATTACTTGATTTATCATCGAATCAAATAACACAAATTCCAGATCAAATTCAAACACTTCAAGTTGATGAATTAAATCTTAATGATAATCGAGTAAGATATTTTTCTATTTTTTAATATTTATCTATTTATTATTTTTTAGGTAAATAAAATTTCGGATCATATTCGTTTATGTCCTCGTTTGAAAACATTACGTCTTGATCGAAATAATCTTAATCTAGATATTATTCCAGCTAGTTTATTACTTGATTCAAATTTATCATTACTTTCATATGATGGAAATCGATTTGATGAAAAAGCTTTTCAAGGCAAAGAAGGATACGAACAAGTAATTATATACATTTGATAAAAATCAAGTATATATCGATTCTCTATTTTAGTACATGCAACGGTTTACAGCTAGTCGACGAAAACTTGAATAGATACTACTTTTTGAAGATTTCTTTTTATTGTATACATAAGATTTTTTATTGTCATTTAATATTATATCAGATTAACCAAAAGGAAAATTGTATTTATTCGTATATTTTAACACAAGTTTAAGATTGATCTGCGAAAATTAATTATTAATAAAAATAATATTTAAAATGGATTTTTATAAAGCTACAAGAATATCTTAAAAGATTTGAAGCATTGTAATAAATAACAAGGCATCATGCAAACCTGTGATATACTCTTATAATTCTAGAAAACTTGATGGCATTGTCGAAGGATTTTATAGACTCATAGTATTTGAGCATGTCGAGAACAACTTAAACGTAGTTTAGACTATCTTGTTAAATGGTACTTTTCCTAATCAAAATTTATACAACTGAGTTTTTGCTCATAGAATACAAGGGAACTTAACATGTATATAATATATTTAGTAGTTTTAGCGTTCATCAATATATTGTCAGTAAAAATATTTATTGCTATAATAATTATTTTGATCATTATTTGTATAAGTTAAAATAAACTTACACACCGAAAAGGTATTCAATATTGATACAAATAAAAGTACTTTATATACCGCGAGAATCGTTAATTTGTTGAAGAAAATAATGAGAAATACATGAATAAGTAATTCATGGAAAGATTTTACTGTATTTTAAGTTAGAGAAATATTTCTGGATTCACTGTAATTAGTAAAGAAACAGGACTAAAGTTGAAAACGATCTAGTTACGAGTTTAGAATAACTATTCTATAAATAATAGTGAACAATAATATGAACTACTAAATAATTCTATAAAAGATGAAAGATTTGTTTTATAAAAAGTTACTTGTCTCATAATTTGCTGCAGAAGAGTTAACAAATTAGATTAATGAATTTTAGTAACACTGTTTATTTTTAATTCATTTCTGAGAGCGTGATGTTGTTGATCAATGTTTTATATCATCACTTAGTATCCTTAGAAATCCGTACAATTCGCAATTTTAAAAATCAATAGTTTCATACCAATCATAATCCATATACACAATATAAAAGTCTGTATCGTGACTTGAACATGTCGTTGTAAACAAGGTAAAAAAACTATTTCATTGTTGTTTTTCTCAAACATTAACAAATAATAGTCAAAGCGGCACATTGCCATTCATACTATAATCAAATAATTGACACTAATCCTACTATGATCGAATCTGTTATTATAAAAGATCTGATATGAAATCTCGAAATGGAAAAATTCTGAAAGAAAAATATAAAGCTCTTTCTATTGTACTAATGATATCCTTCTAATCTATCAATACAAATGTCCTTATTTTTTGACTTTCGATATTATCTATCGATCTAGTTATACGTATTAATACTGTCGGATGACTTTCCTTATAATTCATTGATAGTGAAAATACAGGTCGCGACAACAAGTAGTTAAAGAAAGTCATTACGATCAAAATCAAATAATTCAAGAATATCAATTGGTATTTCGAAAGATTTTAATATTTAATTATGTACAGATGATCATAAAAATATTTTAGTAGATTAAATAAATAATCCTTTTTATATTGTGTCATTGTTGAAATTCATAATCTATTGCAGTTCCTTATTTTTTTTTTCCATACGAGCATTTTATTCTTGTGTTCGGTTGGCTATATGAATATTCACCGAAAGAATCTAATGAACAGCTGCGTATTATTGCCTACAATTATTTCTTCTCTAAATGTATGTTTACGGAAAAGAAAATAGGAAAAGAAAAAGAAATAGAAATAGTCGATCTTATTCTTTATTTTTCAGTAAATCGACTTGCTTGCATATTTTTTCTTCTTTTCCTTTAGTTCTTAAATTATAAGAACAATCTTGTGTATTTTTACGATGAATATTGCATGTAAACGTTGATAGATAATTAAGAGGAGTTAACAATGTTTCATTTTCTATCCTAGTTGTTTCCCAGTAGGGATTCAAACAAATGTTTTTTTACAACAGTTATACGTATTGTCAATGAGTTTAAAGGAATATGTCTGTTACTTATCATCATTCTATTTTTAAGGATGAAAATAGAATAATAATAATGAAACGACAGATAAATTCAGGAACTTGACATAAATAAAAATATAATCTATTTATATATTAATTCAATGCCCTTATTCGAGTTATTCCAGCAAGCCATTAATTTGTATTATTTATATTTTTGCCTTCTACACTAAACATATGGTTTATTGAATGAGTATATATATTTTTTTGTGTATCTTAAATGCTTTAACAAATGATAGTAAGAAGAAAATGAGAGAGAGAGAAAAAAAATGACTTTATCCTTTGCTAACATCTTTTCGGAATATGCTTATCAATTCATAATTATTAAGCGAAAGAAAAAAAAATTTTCTCCTCCTCTTCGCTATATTTTTCTTCTTTTTTTTTTCCGAACGACGAAAGGCCAGCATGATTGACATCACAATAATAATAGTTACAAACATTAACATATTCTTCTATTATTAAATTTTACTGGATATGGTCAGTTCATCCTTTTCTTTTTTCTTCTCTTCATCCTCAACTTATCATCGTTTGATTACTATTATATGTATTTTACTTTTAAATCCATTACCATTTATTTACGGTGTGCCAACAGAAAAAATTGATAATAATGCTAAATTACGACGTCAAAAACGACATGTCAACTTCAATAATGATGATATATTGTTTAATAAAGAGAATTTTATGCCTAAACAAGAAATTATTTTTGAAGGACTATTAGGTTTGACATTTTCTTTTTAATATCGAATAAAGATAAAATTTATCTTATAATAATAGGTTGCAAATATGATTCAAACGTATGCAATCAATATGAAACTTGTTTAGATGGTAAGCTTAATATTACGTATTATGAAAATTTTTTTAAGAATCAAATTGTTAAGTGGCATATATTAATTTGATAATAATCATGAAAATATTCCTGTAAATAAACTTCGAGATATTTCTACAAAACTATCACAATCTTTAATCTGTGTCATTTTACTTAAATGAAGAACATCTTTTATGCTTAATTTACCATGTAAAAACTAGCAAACTTATTAAATAACTAATCAACTATCATATTAATTTAAAATCTATTGAAAAAGTTTTTTTTAGTATCAAAAGAGTAATTATTTTCTATAAGAATTTCTTTGAAAGAGAGCAATTGTATATATTATTCAGAGATATAGTGATATAGAGAAAAAAAAGTACGAAGTGAATACATTCTCATTTAAACAGAATTTTCATTGTTTCTTTTTAAAAGATATACTAAGTGTATAATCTTTAAATTGATTTCCGTTTTTTTTCTCTATTATATTGCAAATATTTTAAAAGCTTATGTTGCATTCTTATTTATTTAAGTGAAACGCGACGTCTGAGTGTTTTCCCGTAACATTGAATATATTTAGAACTATGACGAGAATATTTACTTATATATAAACAATTTATTTAAAAATGTTAAATTATTCTATCGCATTCACGTTTCTTTAAGGTTTGTCTACATATTACATTATTTAGTAAATTAAAAAGCGTTGTTTTTCATTTGCATAAATTTGATTAATTTCTTTCGAATATAGATGCACTTTTTGGCCAATGTTGGAATGGTGAAAGATCAGTGGAAAATAGTCTTGATGGGCTTACGAAAAATAAATTATCGATATTGGAAAATACAGTAGAATTTTTAAATCGTTATCATCTTGATTGGAAAGATTTTATGACACAATGTATTCTATCACATATATTATTTGCTCAACAAAATCATAATAGTTTACAATTATTTTATCAAGATTGTTTAAATAAAAATGAATTTTTAAATAATATTGCAGAAAAACAAGAAGATGTCGATATTAATCATCGTCAAATTGATGACGATTATAGTAATACAAAAATAATAAAATTTTTATCTTTATTTTTATTTATATCTATTTCTAGTGGTAGATTCGCAGGAATTATATCCATGGCCAATAAAATCAAAAAGTTTATTTTTTGATCTTGATAGATCACCTGATACATTGTTACCAATGAGTACGAAAGAACAATCTGAATTATCATCATTTATCGAAGCAACATCCCATCAAAAGATTCCTATTGATAATGACGATTTTGTATCTATAGAAAGACCAACAAAAATCATTGCAAAAGAATCGAGCATGAGTAATGAATTTTATTTAAAATATATATATTTTTATTTGTTAGTTTTATTTTTTTTTGAAGAAGAACCAAATAAAATGTCTATGCAAATGAACGAAGGTTATCCAAGTTTAGTCGAAACATTACAAATTAATAATAATAAACAAATAATACCAAAATTAAGTCAAGAAACAATGAGTATGAATATTTAGTTTTTCATTTAAAATTTCTATATTCTTCTCACCATTAAAGTGAACAAAAATCTGGCAAATAACAATATGTTATTCAAGGGTACTGGTGTTCATCGTTATTTGACAGCTGAAACAACTAGCGGCTATATTGTAATCAATCGAGAGTATAATTATACATATACCATATCTATAGTTGTCTAATCTCTTATATATTCGTCTAGCTTTAAGGATCAAATAGAAGGAGCTCGATTATTGGCACTTATTGCACAAATGAATTATTGGCCAGCAACAATATTTACTGGATTGAAGTATGAAAATAAATAATTTTTATTTCTTTATAATCCTTTATTTTTTAATGAAGTGCGTATAAAAATACATTTACATTTCATGTTTTGAATAATGCTTATCGAGTTAATGCAAGCAATGTTGTTAATGCCATTCGTAAGTTATGTCAAAACTGTCAAATTAATGAGAAATTTATTTATAATATAAATTTATGTTTAAAATCGAAAACTTTAGCTACTGGTAAAAGTGTACTTATAAAAAAATATTTCGTGTATTGCTCCAAAGGAATTTGAAAACAGTTTGAGTTGATGCGATTATGGCTTTAATAGAGAAACCAAACAAGATTAATTTAATCTGAAGTTTTTCTCATATATGAATTTCGTCATTACAAGTCGAAGTCCTATATGATAAACTATAAAGTGACCGCCATTTTTAAGAAAATTCCTCTTAGATCAAATTCTGTTAATGTAAATCAATCGAGGGTCTTACCTCTATTTCTATGAGTTTAATTAAATTCTATCAAAAATTATTTCCTTAACAGTTCATCTTCATCCTTTTTAATGTTATTAAGTCTAATCTGACAAAGAAATTCTTAATTGTCATAATAGTAATCGTCTGTAAAAATTAAAAATATGTTTCTATCTTCAATAATGATAGTATACTGACTTTGTCTGTTGACATTGTCTCAATAGCTTTTCTTTAAAATGGATATGACATTTGTTATTGAAAAACAAAGTTTTCTTTTTTTGTCCTTAAACATGTCAAATTAATAATATTTAAAAATATGCACAATTAAACTTGGAAAATCGTTTACTTTGAACATTTTATATAATTGGTTTCTTTGTCAAACTATTTTGGCGAGAAATTTTGTATCTTTAAACATTGTTTTTAATCAGTCTACTGTTGTCATTTCCTTTCATTGATCCATTCATTTCCTTTTCTGACATCGTTCTATCTATTTTATTATTAATTATTTCAAAAAATTATCCGCTCAATTTCACTTTTTTTTATATGGCTTTTGTCTTTGTCTTCTTTTTTTTGACGGACAGATAGCACATCCTCTTTTTTTGTCTTCCGTCCGTTTCTTTGACAAATTGCATACTTATATTGGTTCTCAAGAGGCAGTTGTAAACTATAATATGACAATAAGCAGAATAATCATATGTTTCATATTTTGATAATTTACGAAAATCTAATATTTATCTTTATTTTACAGAATATAATCAACATATTATTGAAAATCAATTAGGTATTCATATAATCAATTCCGGTATTGGTAATATAAATCAAGTAAGATATAACATATAGAAATGAAAGACAGAAGAAATATTATCTTACTATTGTGTAGTGTCTTACTAGTGACTAGTGATTGCAATTAGAAGATGCCTTGAGGGTTAAACGTCGATACTTGACTCTTTTTTTTTTTCTTGTCGAGTGAAATACATCATGCATGTTGAATACACTATCAGAAAGAATACAATGACAGTATGAACCTCTCAGACACACACACAGCAAGATGATCTATAAATGATGAATGATGTTAAACAATACTATATAACAGTGAGCAGTAAGAAACGAAGAAGAAGAAGACGAAGAAAAAAAAGCTTTTCAGTATCTTATTCTACTTTACTATTGTTTAAAGATGCGAGGAAGAACAAAAAATATATATATATGAAAGAATCGCTTCTCTTTTTTTTCTCTCTCCTTCTCTTTATGAATAGAATAGAAAAGATAGAGATGTATCTCTTTTTTTTTATTATTATGCATAGAGTAGATTAATTACAAGCAGACTATGTTAAACATTATATTTCCTGTTTGCATCTAACTATTCGAGTAAGTTTAATAGAATATTTTATTTAGAAAACAATTATGTATATATTAAGCATATGGATAGAATAAAAAAACGGATTATAACAATATTATTGATTACATTGTTATTCGTTTCAGATATACAAGTGCTATTATAGTCGTGTTTTATTCTATAAAAATTAACAAATAGATGAATGAATAGTAACAAAATTCTATTGAATATTTTCTTCCCATCTCTCTCTCTCTCTCTCTTTATATGCATATATTTGTCGGTGTGACTTTTCCATAGCTAGTTATACGAGTGAGCACGCTAACAAAGATTGAGCGTCTATTAGATTCACACGCAAATGCATGCATAATTGATAATTCATTGCAACTAGTATATTGTCGGACTATGCTTCTTTTCTCGCTCTCTATCAGTAGACAACTTATTAACACAATTGTAGAAAACGAAAGAAATAATTCTTTCAAGTTTTTTCCTCATTGACGTTTCTATTACTATATGACACCTTTTGTGTTAAGATTGTAAGTAAAAAGAAAAATAAAATATTCAAAATGATAAGATTTCTCCAATGAAATAAAAGACAGAATATTAATATTAATAAAGAAAGAAAAAGAAGAAGACGAAGAAGAAGAAGAAGAAAAGAGTTTTTTCCTCGTTTTCTTTTTTGTTTAAAGAGTGCTCAATTATCAGTTGAACGACAAAATGGTTCACGTTTACCAATTCTTATATTGGCTACCTGTATTTTGGCTATTTTTATTATATGTTCATTTACATTATTCTATTTTATTAAACGAAACAGTCATATTCGAGATAAATTTGTTGAAATAACTCGAATTAAAGGTTTATCAACAAATGATTATCAAGTAAGAGAATATTAATTAAAAGGAATTAGAATAGGAAGAAAAAAGAAAAAATATCTTTTGAAAAGGATTTATGTCGACGACGAATGCAAACACAATCAAAAGATCAGAAATCATCAGAAACTCATCAAGTAGCATCAAGCAATAGTCGTATCAAACATAATAGTGAACGTTCATCATCACAAAGTTCTACATCATCATGGAGCGAAGAACCTGTAACTCCGATAAATATGGATATTATGACTGGACATTTAATTTTGGTTTGTAAATTATCTTAAAGTTGATATTTATGTATGTATAAATTGATTTTTTAGTCTTATATGGAAGATCATCTACGTGATCGACATCGTCTAGAAGCTGAATGGCAATCACTATGTACTGATGAAGCAAATGAAGAACAAGCATCATGCTCTGTTGCACTTTCTGAAACGAATTATAAAAAGAATCGTTATATTGATCGTATACCATGTAAGTTAAATTGTGATCTCTTGATTAAATTAATGATAGACACACATCAGCTAGTATTTAGTTCTCTCTCCCTCTCCCTCCCTTTCTCTCTCTCTATATATATATATGCACTTTATTCATGCCGCTCCCATTGAGTCATATATACTAAACATAACTATTCAAAAGCTTCTCTTTCTTATTTATTTATAAACATATGCATTGGCATTCTATTCAAAAGAATAGAAGAAGAAGAAGAGAAGAAAGGTAAACGTTAGTTCCGTTCGTCTTTTCTTTTCTTCTTACTGTTAATTAGAGCTGATAGTCGAAATTTGAGTAGTATAACTCCTCGTTTCCTTTTTTTTTCATGCATTTATAAGAAGAAATGTCTTGTGCGCGCATGTACTCATATATTATCTTAGGATTTAAATAGAGATATCTTCATTAAAAAAGACTATTTCTCATTTTCTTTTCTTTTTTTTCTCATTTAAAGATGATCATACTCGTGTTCGACTTGAAAATAATGATGCCGACGATGATGATTATATAAATGCAAGTACAATTGTAAGTTTAATAACAATTGTATTATTATCATTTAATAAGTAAATGAATGTATACATATAGGTTGATTCTGATCCAAAATGCAAATATATAGCTACACAAGGTCCCATACCAAATACAACAAATGCATTTTGGCAAATGGTTTGGGAACAAGGATCATGTGTTATCGTAGCATTGGCTAGACCAAGTAGAATGAAATTTTTTTTTCTTCTCCATTGATAAATTTCTATTCTAGTTGAAAATGGTATTACAATGTGTCATCATTATTGGCCAGTTGAAGGTTCTGCACGATTCAATGATTATGAAGTAAGGAGAAAAAAAAAGAAATCTTTGTTTTTTAGCAAAAACTTTTGTGATATATTTTTAAAGGTAAATCTTGTTTCGGAACATATTTGGTCGGATGATTATGTAGTTCGAAGTTTTTATTTAAAAAATCTTCAAACAATGGAAACACGTACTGTAACACAATTTCATTATTTAACATGGGATGAATTGTGCAATCCACCATCAGCTAAATCTTTACTTGATTTTCGACGGTATGTTTTATAGACAAAAGAAAAAGAAGTGGAAAATAATTATGCTATTCTTACTCATTTGTTTGAAATTAATGAGAGACACAAAACTAAAATAATTTATTGTCTAAGATACGATTACAGATGAGTATATATATGCACGTGACTAAGTTGGATTTGTATTTCTTTGGAAGAAGAAGAAGAAGAAAAAGGAATCGCAAAGTACACTTTTCTTAATGATTATGACAAAAAAGACGATTATTAATTTGACGTCTTCCCTTCAACTAATGGACATTTACATGCAATGAAAGAAAAACTGCACTTCTCTTCAGGCAGCTTTTGAAAATTATGCAATTTGGAAACCAATAATTGCATAGTCACAAAAGCGACCTGATGAAAAGTACCTATTGACATAATTTCATTTTAATTGCAAGAAAAACGAAACTTTTTCCCCGTTTTTTTTCTCTGTCGTTAACTAATATTCTTTTATATTTATAGTAAAGTAAACAGATGTTTTCGTGGTCAATCATCGCCAATTATTGTTCATTGCAAGTATGTATTTACAACTAAATTATTGTATTTATTTATTTGTTTTTATTTACAAGTGATGGTGTTGGACGTACTGGTACATATATCTTACTTGATATAGTCTTGAATCGTATTTATAAAGGAGCACGAGAAATAAATATAGCTGCTACACTTGAACATATTCGTGATCAACGACCTCAAATGGTTAAAACAAAAGTAAGATGAGATATAAATACATCAGTAAAAACATATATAGATTTTTATTTGTGTTTCATTTAGGATCAACTTCAATTTGTATTTGTTGCTGTGGCTGAAGAAGTAACTTATTTAATAAAAGCAATACCACACTAAGGAAAAAAGAAAAGTTTATGACATGTCAACAATAGTTTCCTAACTTTTCCGTTTTTTGTTGCCAGAGAAAAAAAAATTTAACTGATGATAAATAAATGCATTAAAGGGATAAATCTATATGAAGAAATAATGTATAAAAAAATCCGGTTATAAAAAAAAAGTATCATTTATATGTCTTAATTGAATTTCAAGTGCACATTCTTCTTTTCTATCCACTTATAACTTTCAATACTTAAAAAGTTATTTCAATTTATAGATGTAAGAAAAAGACCTTCTTTTGTATGGTAGACTTCTAGTGCAATTCGAATTAACATTGATGATTCTGTTGTTTCTCTTGAAAATGCTCATATCTTATGTATTGATTTTGCTCTGTTTGTATTACTAAAACAAATTTTCAATTATAACAATATTTATTCTCAAAATAGAACGGCAAACAAGGTTTTTTTTCTCATTTCTTGGTAATTTTTATATTGGAGACAAAGGATCAATATTTATTAGTATAAACGTTTTGATTCATCTTTGAATTTACAATTTCGAATCAGTAAGCAACTGATGTTTTCGAACTGCTTTAGCTTTATAGTGTACCAATATCTATTTGATTACAAGCCATATGAAATCCTACAAATATCCGGCATTAATAGATTCTATTAAGCAGTCGGTCTATTGTGAAGTCAAATAAGCCCAATCTGGAAGTTTTCCTGACCAAATAAAGATGAATATGTACAGAAAAACTATTTCCTTTAAAATGCATTCAATAGCTTTTGAAGATGTGGTTGATACATACATTGTAAGCATGTGAATTGCTATTGTTCTTCTTTTTACTCATAGCTACATCCACTTATTCGGAATTGTCGATTTAATTAATTAAAATAAATCCGACGCAATAATCAGATATTTGATGTATGTAGTACTTCTATGATATGTAATATTTCTAAATTATGTAACAATAATAATTATTTTTTTTAAGTGTTCCTGCAAAAGTTACACTCATTATGCATCATAACTCAGATTTACGTTTTTTTTGAACTAGAACTTCAGTGTAGGTATAGCACTATTTTTTGAAATTCATAGTTAGATTCATTTTTACTGATATAGTAAATATTCAATTATTGAAAAAAATCTATCCCAAGACATAAGAATTATATCTGTTAGGATAACATCGAAAACCAACGGAATATGAAAGCGGTATTTTAAAGTGGATATCTTAGGATTTTTTCACTGATACATGCTCAACTTCTTGCTTTTTTCCATCGGAAATGATTGGAAATCAAGGGAAAAACTCGCAGACATCCGATCCGGAATACTGTTTCTATGTTTCGTTGATTTCCAGCGTTTCTCTACAGATTCCGGTGCCGTTCCCACAAGTTTCCGGCTGATTCCGGTGAAAATCCACTTGTTTCCGCCTTTCGGAACTATCAATATGAAAATATATTTTCGATGAATGAGCCGTAATTCACTAATAAACTAGTTGTATTGTTATTTTTATTTTGTTTGCTATTGATTGGGATAAAAATAAATTGTTTTGATATTCCGTTATATATTGTAGAATCGTTCGTCATTGATTGTATAAATTTGGTATGAAACTACTACATGTTTTGTTATAAACAGATATCATATTATCTCACAGGTAACTCTCAAATTGAGATTTCGATATAATCAAATAACTGTGAAGAGTGTTTATACCGAGACAATAATTTATATTGATAGATAGGACAAATAATAGTAATTTCAATAAAAGTAGCGATAAGTCAGAACAATGATGTCGCCACATTCGATACTTGTGTTTTCTTCGAATAGTCTAAAAAAATTATCAATTTAATACGTATTAAATATTTAATAGTTAATCTACTTTATATACTAAACAAAAAGTTTTTAATCTATCATATTTATTTTTCATTGCATATTTTTTTCAGCAAATCAGAACACATACACATTTTCATGACGTCATAGAAGTATACAGCTGTCAGACAAATAATTTTATTAAATATCTGCCAAATCCATCTTCTTAAAATCTCTTACATATTTTTATTAGAAAAACTATTAGAAAAAATAATTCTTTTTATTAATTGCAATACATAAAATTCTATATTAATATTCGACCTTGGCTTTTCTATTTTTACATAAGATATATATTTAATTTCAAGTATGTTTACTATTCTGAATTTGTTTGATTTTCATGAACAACAAAAATTATATACATATACCAAACCTTTCATCAGTAACTGATAATTTCAATATTAATACAAAAATACCACCAATTTCATTCGTAATTACTACACCTTTGAATTCAACAATTTCGTCATTAGATCATAATCGATCAAATAAAATATATTCTGACAATTTAGTTATTACTCAACCAATAGTCAGGTATGCAGATATCGAAACTTCAAACATGCATTTTTTTTTCTTTCTCATTCTTTGCCCATGTTTAGTAAACTATTGAGTGAAACAATAAAACAAGAAGAAATTGAAAATAATTCTTTACAAGAAATATATTCGAAAACGAATCGATCAAAAACGAAGAATATACAGTTACCACCACCAACAGGTTCTTTCTTATTAGAAATTAAAATACAATAATTATGTATTTGTTTTTTTTTTCTTTCACTAGTTACTACTGTTCATCTTAATCCACGTGAAACACTAAATGGTCTATCGATTATTCCAATGACAAATACTAATAGTCATCTGATGTCAACATTAAATCCAGCTCATTTATCAGATGGTGCTGGATCATATTTCGTTTCGGGTATAGAAATATATTCTCTAAACTTATCCCTGGATGAAGAAAATACGTTGATAGTTTATCAAATATGTTCGAACATTCCGAAAATATCACTAATAGAAAATATAAATCTCGTCACTAAAATTTGAAACGTATTGAATAAATGAGAGCATATAACTGACAGGTAACGCTCGTCCGAGGACTCGCTTAGCTCTTTCTCGTAGAAATGTATCCTCTTCACATTTACTGGAAAACCGTGAAAAACCGGTCTTCGATGTTTTTTTGACCTCAGATTCGAAGTCCCCGCATCGAAATACTTCTAGAAATGGCTTTTTCGAAAAATCGGTTTTCGATGTTCTTTTGACCCTGCGGATATACACGCAAGCAAGCAGACAATCTATGTTTGCAAGACTCTTCTCTACGAGAAGAGAATAAAGACATTTTAACAGTTTGAAATTAGCTATTGATACTTCCTTTTTTTTCGATATAGTGAATTTAGTTACAGCTTGACAATTGACAGATATTGAAATAAAACTACAATCAAATAATCCTACTGTGAATACCAAGATGTTTTTCTATGAATAATAAAGATTTTTTTTTAAATTAAAGGTCTGACTGATCTGGCATCAAACTATAAAATGAATCCATCATCAAATACTGATATGCCGTCTCCATCATCCTCATCAAATTCTTCAAATCCACCATCATCAAGTCATCATCATCAACACCATCAAACTAGAAGACATGGAGAGGGTGGTGATCCAACAAGGAAACGAGAAATGCGTTTACAGAAAAATCGGTAAGATTATTTTTGTTCGTATATATATTTATTTTTATCATTTGTTTGCTTTTCTTTTTCTTAGAGAGGCAGCACGTGAATGTCGTCGAAAGAAAAAAGAATATATAAAATGTCTTGAAGAACGAGTAGCTGGACTTGAAGCTCAAAATAAAGCATTAATTGAAGAGCTACGACAATTAAAAGAACTTTATTGTCAACGAGAAGAAACAAGTAATAAAAGTAATTCAAAAACAACAACAGCAACACGTTAAAAGACAAAATAAAAACAGTATTATTACTATTATTATTATTTTTTTGTTCTCTTTATTAACCATATTTATTTGTTGTGCAACAGTGTGTATTTTGTTTTGCCGTGGTTATCTGTCTTTTTCTTTTTCATGTGATTTGTTTTTGTATTCAAACTTTATATTTGTGACAATATAAACTAGACAGTGTGGTCTTTTCTTTTCATTTATGTTCGTGTAATATTTCTTTTTCTATTTGTTTATTTTAGACATGATTATTGACAAGAATTGACAAAAAGTAAGTTTCCTTTTTCTAAATAGTCTTTACTAAATATTAACAGACACCTAAAGAAATGCTTTATGTAAGTAAAATAAAATAATCTAGGTCATATTTTTGAGTTTTTTCTTTTAAAATTGAAATTAAGTGCTATTTATTTATAGTTATATAAATATGCATCCATTAAAAATTAATCATTTTACACCGCAAGCTATTATTAATTATAAATATGATAATTAAAAGGAATGTTAAAAATAAATTTTATTCTTTATCATTAATAAAATGTTGCTTGATTATTCTGCTAGTCTAAACAAAACTTCATATCTAAAGTTTTAATATTTAACGGGTTCTTTTTAAAGATTGGCAAATTTCTGATAGAATAATTCATAGATCAAAGTCTTACCTTTTATCATATTGTACCTCTGTACTTTATACTGCTTCTTGCATATATATGTAATAATTTGAGGAATATCATAAAAATTATTCCAGTTCGACAATTCTTTTTTTTTCTATATAATAAATCGAACAGGAAACGTGAGAGTTGATAGAAGTTTTTCGTATTAAATTTTCAAAAAAGTAGGCTTTAGAAGTGTCATGAAATTTTTCTAGTACTTCATACTATGTAAACTAGGTATCTACGATCCATGATAATGCACTTTAAATACACAAGTGTTCTTATCATAAAAAAAAAGTTCTAAAAAAAGATAAGTGTTTTGTTGATAATATTTTTAATCGACATGGTTTTTTGCACCTTTTATTTTGCGTCTTTTTTTTCTTCAAAACTAATTACTCTATTATTTTTCTTAGTATCATGAACTTAGCTGTTCCATTATCGCCAACATCATCGGGTTTTCATCGTTCTCATTCAGATCGTGATCTATTAGCAAATGAACGTCGTTTAACGCGTACTCATTTAAATAGTTCATCTTCATCATCAAATCTCGCATCACAATCAACGAATACTACATCTAATATATCAGCACCAACATCACCTACAGCTACATCATCTAATCCAGCACATCTTCCATGGGATTGTTTACAGAAATGGTTATATGGTATTGCTGTCGTAACATTTGATTTAGAATTAGGACAATCAATCGAATATCTGTTACCAAAGCATTGTAAATTAAGTGATAAAGAAAAATTGAATTTATCTTATTTATCATTTCCGGATACAAATTCTACATGTCTCGGTGATTTTCAATATCATTTTCGTATTAATCATGAATCATCAAATTTAACAACATACTATCAATATTATAATTCAACTGTTCCAGCAGCATTACAAGTTGATAATAATATATTATTTGGTTATGTTAATTTTCGACAAAAACGTGATAAAACAATAAAACGTGGTTTTTTCCAAAAATCATTTGTACTTTTATCGAAATTACCATTTATTTCACTTTTTTTAACCATTGTTAAACAACTTGCAGTCGATTTTTTTGAACATGGTTTATCAAGTTTAGAATCATGTTGTTATTTAATGGATCATCAATGGCCAGAACCTGAACCTGGAAAAACTTTATTATTACCATTATTAGATAGTGTACTTCAAATACGTATTCCAACACATGGTGATAAACCATTTTCTCCATCAGATCTTGTTCAATTTCGTACGATTGTTAATGAAACATCGATAGTGAATACGAATAGCAGTCAGTCATTTAAATTTCCTATAGATGATGATACTGAAATTGATGGATCCGAACAAGATGTAATAATACAATTATTTTTCTTTCCGTTCTCTTTTAACAAGTATTTGATTTAGTTAACAACTGACGTTCTACCAAAACATGAACAACAACAACAACAACAACTGCCACGTCTTATTCCATTTGTGTATGATGTTAATACACATCAATCATTGTTATGTGTATTAACACATATTCAACTTCTATGGGAATTAATATTACTTAATGAACCTATTGCAATACTTGGAAGTTTTCCAACAGAATGTTCACAAACAATTCAAGCACTTGGTAAACTATTTTTATAGATTAAAAAATATATTTAATTGAATCTCTGAATGCTTTACTTCAGATTTTTCCGATGAGAATATCTGAGAAAATTTAACAGATATGAATTTGATCCTCAAATAAATTTTTCTAAATCTTTTTAGTTCATATTATATGGCCATTAAGATATGCATCGGATTATCGTCCATTTTTTACTATACATAATAGTGAATTTCATGAAATAACATTTAATACTTCGACAAAAACATTAGCGTCACCACCAAAAATTATAATTGGTGTGACAAATCCATTTTTTGCTAAACTTCTTCATCAATGGCCACATGTAATTCGGGTTGATGATAGTCAACATAAAACTAAAACCAAGAAACATGAAAGTTTTCTTCTTGTTGAACGTGATGA
>CAJNOI010000114.1:0-19307 GCA_905250115.1 Adineta steineri
CCACCACAACCACAATACATTTCACCACCGCAACAAGATCTTAGCTCTTCACCATATTCAGCTCTTGCTCCTCAACTACAAGCAGCTCCAATTCCTCAAGCACAACCAAGCAACAACTCCCAACCAGACCCAATGTGCTTTCCTGTATGCTGCTGTATTCAACAAATAGTGTGTGATGCTCTTGGAATGCCAACGACTGTTTCACACTGTCAACAAGTTTTGATACAAATAGGTTAATCTTCAACATGCCCTATTATATTAGTTAAGTAGTCAACATCGGTTATGTTCCAGTTCAATCAAATAAACTTTCATAATTACAAGAAAAACTTTATTTTTTTAAACTAAAACTGATCTTCTATTCCAGAATCCTCCTAATCTAACACTTTTTTTTCTATAACTTACCAATCAACAAAAGAAATTTTTCTTTCATTTTTTAATTTATTAATTGTTCTATTAACATTTATTGGTACTGCTAACCCACGATAAATAATTGCAACTGACATATATTTTCCATTTGATGGCTCAACTTTAATCATTTGATTATTTCTATGAAATAATTCTTGTGTTAAAGATTGTGTAGTATTTTGTTCATGATATGCTTTATCAATTGATTGTATAGGAGCATAACTAACTAAAGGAAAATGAATACGTGGAAATGGTACAAGATTTGTTAGAAATTCATTAAGACTAATTATATTTCCCTCTTTAAAACGACTGTTTGCAGTTATATTTGATATAACTTGTGCTAGAAGACGATTGATATGAACAAAATTTCCTTTTTGAATATTAAGAGAATATGTACATATATCCCATAAAGCTTCATTATCAACAATAAATACACAATCAGCATATTCTAAACTAATATGAGTATTTAAAACAGTATTATATGGTTCAGTAATAATAGTTGATAATTTCGGAGATGGAAAAATAACAAATTCAAAACATGTTTTTTTACTATAATTAATATTTAAATGTTCCATGAGAAGTGACGTAAAACCAGAACCTGTACCTAAAACATTTTACATAAGTACATAGTATATGTATATATATATATAGAAATATGCGTATATATACTACCACCAAAACTATGAAAAATAAGAAATCCTTGTAATGAATGACATTGATTTGTAATACGTCGTATTTGTTCAAGAACATGATCAATAAGTTTTTGTCCAAGAGTAAAATATCCACGCGCATAATTTGATGCAGCATCTTCTTTACCAGTTATAATTCTATCTGGATGAAATAATTGTCGATATGAACCAGAACGTACTTCATCTAAAACTGTCGTTTCAAAATCAATATAAAGCATTCGTGGTGTATATTTATGTCCAATATCTTCGAAAAATGTTAATAATGACTGATCATATTCATTTAAACAAGTATTCGATAATAATGATCCATCTGGTTGTATACTATGTTCAAGACAAAATAATTCCCAACAAGCATGACCTATCTGACAACCTGCTTGACCAACATGAAGACATATAATTTCTTTCATTTAAATCGATTAAAAATAAAATAAATTATATTCGCGCTTCTACAATAAATATTAACAATGATAGTTCAGATAAGAATCTATATATTGTACGTTTATACCGTTAGTTCATCCCATCTATATCTTTTGAGAAATAACGGTAATGTGAAATCTATAGATAAATTTCTCGTTTTACTATTTAATATTATTGATTGCTTTTGACAATAGATATAGTTTGTTTAATTAACAAGACTCGATGATTTTTTGTCAGAAATAAACTTCGAATATTTTTAATTATAAAAATGTGAAGTTTGTTTTTCTCAAATGATATTTCACTTCAAGGTTTTTTTTTTCTATTATAATTAGCATATTTTTAACAGCAGTTATTTCAAGGACTGATGTATTTTTAAATCAACTGTAAAAAAAAAGAATGTCGTTTAAACAATGAAACGTCAATAATAATATTCTTATATTTAAAAAGATAATAATCTATTAAATTTACAGAATTTTTCTTCATCAAATGACGTAAAAACATCATGTACAAAGAAGTTTTTTTCTTATTTTAGCTAATTACATAAGTACCAACGTCAAGCTTGTCTATGACAGACTACATACATAATACACCGTATAGCAGCTGTCTTTTTTCCAACATAAAGAGGAAATACTGAATAATACCTGAATAGATTATTTTATTTTTGT
Source organism: Adineta steineri (assembly GCA_905250115.1). Lineage (NCBI taxonomy): Eukaryota > Metazoa > Rotifera > Eurotatoria > Adinetida > Adinetidae > Adineta > Adineta steineri. The sequence goes on from CAJNOI010000114.1 coordinate 2,177, forward strand.
TTATGTATAATCTTTAAAAAATATTTAAAATTAGTTTTTCTCTATTTAGAATAGATTAATAATGTTTTGTAATCGTAGAGAATTTTAGGTTTAAATAAAAATGAATTATTATATAATTAAATATATTCTTCAAATGTTTAGAAAAACTGGCGTTTATTTCAGCGTGTTTTTAATTTTCTTTCTGTTTGTTTGAGCTAGAAAGGTTTTTCAGTTCTTTTGACTAACTTATCTTTCCTATTTTTCTGCTACATCGTGTGCCATATAGACGATACTTTCTTCTTTTTTTTCTTCTTTTTTTTTCTTGTGTCTGTCAGCCATGGAAAGGGCTCTTGTAATCTTTTAAGATGAAAACACATGAGAACAATTCCAACATTATACACCTCAGTTTTTTACTTCCTTGCTTTCTCATCGTATTACTTTTTCTTTACAAACAGACATATATAACTATAATTTTTTTTAATAATAAAAAAACATGAACTTTTTTCTGATTATTATTTTCTATTCATTGATTGTTGCAATAAATGCAAATTTTAATATTATTTATCAAATACCAAATACAAGTTTTGTAGTAACTACACAACAATTTCAAATTGAAAGTAAAATTCAATAAATTTAAATTTAAATTTATTTTTTAATATTTTTTACTTATCAGTTGATCAACCTGTTAATCGACCTAAATTTGTAGCATTCATTAATGTTTCTAATGCAACATCAAACACATCAATTTATCAAATAGATGTTCATAATATGAGTAGCAATGCAAATTATTCTAATTATACACTAACATTCTATATACCACCAACAATTTACAGCATAAACAGTGAGTTTTATATAACATTTGATGCTGGTGTTTTGTTTTCAAACACTACAACTAATTCATCTGTTCTAAACGATACTCAATTTTGGCGATTGAAAGTTCTTGATATGCCATCAACCACAGGTATGACAAATCTCTTAACATATACATCAATGGGAACTACATATAATGGAAAAACTGGTTCTACAATAATTAATAATATTATTAGTACAATGGTTACAACAGCAATGATGTCTACATCCAGTTCTATGACTCAAACAGTTCAAAGTGTAACAACTCAAACTACTGCAAATGTTGTAGTAGCAACCACTACCGGTATGATATAAATTTTGTTTTTCTAAGAAAAAATTCAAAAAAGACTCTTTTTTCTGTAGGTGAATCTCCAGCAACTCGTTCAGCACGATTAGGTATGGGTTTTGGTATTACATTCATTACAGTAATAATCATTTGTGAAATCATCTACTTCAAATACTTTTATCGTGGTACTACACGAAGTGGCAGCTACTATACATAAACATTTATTTTATATGTGACTACATACGTCAATCAAGAATCACTATTAATGCGCAATTATAGCCTAGAGAATAAAATGTCCTCTCTTTTTTTTCTTTTTTATTGTTCATTCCAAAAGTGAATATTGTTTTTGCTTATTCTGTTTATGTCTGACAAAAATAAAATATTATAAAATAAGCATCATATTCAAATTTATCATGACTTGAACAAATTTTAGACTTGCGTCATATTCATTTTATAAATAGAAACAATTAATAGTTGGAAATATTAAAAGTGCCGTCAATGAAAACATATCTAATTTATTTGTTTTGATAAAATGAAATATTTCACTAATTTTTTTTTTATTATAAAATATTCAACGGTGGGTTCGTTAACTGAAAAAAAAATCATGACATATATACCATCGTTATAAAATGGTTGACGATAATGATTACTAATTTTTAATGAAAATAAAACAACAAGTATTTTGCCTACGTCTTTATCACGCTTGATTTCATCTCTTCCTTTTTTTCCTTTTATACATATATAAAGCGACGAAATTATATGTATTATTATATACGTAAATAAACATCAAAACGACAGAGTAATCAACATTCCATGGAAATATTACTTGCTGCAGGCGCTGTTGGCTTAGCTGGCTATGCATTGGGTAAACGAAGAGAACGTCATCAAGTAGAAAATGGTTTTGTAACATTCCACGGAAATGGAAGTGGTAAACCAGAATACGGTAATGTTCACTATGGTCGTGAAGCTCGCAATTATCAACGTGAACATCGACACCAAAGTCATAGTCATAGTCACCACCAAAGTTATCGTCCAGCTCCAACAGCCACTACTGCTCAACTATATTAAAAAAAACAAAAACATTAATAAATAACGTATATACATAATGTAGACGTTTGTTAGTCTTCACGATGTGTTTTGAATTTCATGAAAAAATTTTTAAATTCTAAATATGATACAAATAAAAACATAAGATGATTTAAAATCATGCGTATATTATCGGCTAACTTTTGTTTATAAATTGATTTGTATAAAATATTTGAAATAATGCTTAATAGTTTTGATATTGCAATCAGTATTATTCTTGTGTCTCATCAATTAAAATCTTACCTATTATCTTATTGATAATCAGGAAGCTATAAAAATGTTTATTTTTGAAAATATCATAGATAAAAATATGTAGTTCATATTAGTTATTATAAAATAAAATAGTAAAAAAAGGCCAAGCTTATAAATAAATATATCATATGTAATTTTTCAATACTATTTTGACCGGATATGAAATAATCTATATTTTGACATTGAATATTATTTTGCACCATTTGTGTAATATTACTTAAATTTAAACATTGTCCATAATAAGATTGTCTAGGTTGTTGATAATCAATATTAATATCTTGAAGATAAAATTTATCAATATCCATAGCAAAAATTCCATCAACTTTTGCCCAAGCCATTTGTGGTTCTTGTGATGGCCGATAATCATGTGCTGGATGTTCAGTTACATTACTCCATCGTGCAATTGTCAGTGATATATTTTCAAAATGAATATTTTCTAATATACTTGTATTTCCTCGAACAATAAAACCTTGTTCACCTTTTGCAATTATATTTCTAAACGTAATATTTTTTAACATTCCTGTCCATAATTGATCAGCATTTGTTGAAAGACCAGTAACATATATCGGTTCAGCTGAACCCCACCAATCCAAACCAAAAAAACGTGTTTCAATATTCATATGTTCGAATAAAAGATTTGATATTATATTTGATCCCCAACGTGGTGCAACACATAAACCACGATTTGTATCTGTTATACGTACATTTCGAAATATCATATCATACATATTACCAGTAGAATTTCTATCATATGCACTAACTTTAATTCCAGCTGATGTACTTTGTAAATTCATATTTTCAACAGTAATATTAAACATGGATGATGGTCCATGTGATATAATTGCAATACAATCATCGCCAGCTATTATATTTGAATTACGAATAATAACATGTCGAGAATTAATTAGATCAATACCATCATTATTTGGCCAACGACGATCACCCATTATTGTTACATTATCAAAAAGAATATGATCACTTTCAACAATAGTAATTGTCCATAGAGGAGAATTTGTTATTGTAATATTAATTAAATTTACTGAGGAACTATTTCGTACAACAAGTAATTTCGGTCGACAACTATAACCAGAACAATTTGGTAAATTCCATTCAATTGGAATAAGCATATTTGATGATTCTTTATAATCACGTACGAGATGACCTGGTGGACTATTTGCACCACCATCAATTCGACCTTCACCTTCAAGGTAAACATTATGTGCATGATCAACAAGTAAAAATGGATAATCACATGGACCTGTATCAGTTGTTATACTTGGAACACATGAATATAGACTAGCATTATCAGATGCACGTAAAATAGCATTAGAAGCTAAATGTAGAGACACATTCGATGGAATTTGTAATGAACCTGTTAAAAAATCACCAGCTGGTACGAGCACAATACTTGGTAAATTGTAATCAGCAGCTCGAATTAATGTATGTCTAATAGATTGAGTATTATCGGTAGTACCATCACCAATAGCACCATCATCCAAAATATTAAATACAGCGACTCCTTGAGCTGTAATTAAATGAGAAGCAACAACAATAATATATGAAACAAAAAGAAAGATCCGCATATTCTGTTTTCTTTTTAATATGAAATATTTTATCTTCTTTTTTTTTCTTTAAATAAAATCAAGGTATGTTAGAGATAAGAAGTTAAGATATCTTTAAAGAATCTTTTTATAATAGGTTGTATTAATTGTAACAATAATAGTATTGACTGTTATTAATTTTCGACTATATGACTTTTATTATAAACAGATCAGAACAATCAAAAATGGATTTGTTTATAACATAGTTGACATTTAATTATAGAATGTTCAGACAACTGACACTTTCATATTATTCTTCAAAAGAATTCTAATAATACAAATGACATTATACATATGATTTTGATTAGTGGAAAATAACAGCAAGATAGATATTAGTGATTATTAGATCATATTATATTCTACAGTTGTACTGTTCTTAATTATAATGAATATCTATATTTATTTTATATCAATAGATTAACTAAATTCTAAAGGTAAAAAGAATAATTAAATGTATCTAGGACTATTTATTCATCTTCTTTGCCACGTTTGATTTGTTTTGTAAATGCAGCATAATCGAGTAAACCTTTGTCATTGACTGGTGCACCTTCAAGCATTTGATTGAACTATTCAGTCGTACAAAAAAATGAGAAAATAAATATTTATCGATTACCTCTATATCGGATAGTCTTTCATCAGGTTTTCCCATGGTAGTTAATAATTCTCGAAGACTAAAAACGAAAAAAAAAATTTAAATTATTTTTTAAATATCATTTACTTGTCACGATCAAGAAAACCTTTTGCATTTTCATCGAATGTTTTAAAAGCATTCATTAAAATATCTTCTGCATCTGTACCTAAATAAAAATGATATTTTAAAAAAACGAAGAAATTCATTGATTAGAAACCATTTAGTCGATCACCAAATAATTGTAATAATTTCGTAAAATTAACTGGTCCACCTGTTTCTTCAAGCATTTGTTTAAGTTCGGTATCTTTCGGTGTTTTACCCAATGATGAATAAACATCTTTAAGATCATCTAAAGATATTGATCCATCTCGATCTTGATCCATTAAACCAAATGCTTCTTTAAACTCCTGTACTTGTTTTGGATCAAACATAGTAAAGACGTTACTAGTAGCTCGTTGAACAGATTTTTTTGCTTTTTTCTTAACAAAAAAAAGAAAACAAACAAATATAGTTTACTGATTCATACAAATATAAGTCTTACATCGGCCATCAGGTACAAGTATTATTCTATATGTATAAGAAAAAGAAAACTCTGACTGTTTCTTATGATAGAAAAGATCACTAGATCGTAAGCACATTTGTTGATTTTCAGTATTATGATAAAAATAATATAGACAGAAGAACAAAGAAAAGATGACTTATGAAGAAATCGTCCTTTTCTTTCTTTATTAACAGCATATTGATCAATGAATAATAGAAAGAGAAAGAAATGTTTTAATATCGTTCACAAAATTATGTATAGAGTAGATTTATTACTCATGCATAACGAAAAGTAAAGAATAGAAGCATAGACATACATACCTATTCTTCTTTATTTTTACCATGATCAATATGTGCGACAGCTCGCACATTTGAAACTATTCGTTCTCATATATACTCAACTATTAGAACAAAAAGTCGCAATTCATTACTTTTATTTATACATGGAACAATTATTCGACGAAAAAATGTTCAGACAATTGTTTAACTATTATTATTTTTGATGCAAAGTATCGAGAAATTGTCAATGAAAAAAGCCAAGGAAAATAACATGTCAATTGGGGAAATTAACACTTAGATTATGGTTTGGGGTGGAAATCATCATTAGTATATTATACATTTTCGAACCACCCCAAAACCCACTTATTCACGATAATGACAAAATCGTCAACGAATCTAAAATATTTGTATGGTCCCTATTAATTGATCAATGATACTCCTCATGGTACTTTGAACTTGTGATATTTAATAAATATATGCACATAACAGCTTTAATGCATTTGACATCGACTTCGATAATTTACTCTTTCGTTTCCAAAAATCACCCATAAATCAGTTTACAACTGCTTGCAATTCTATTTTTCTACTAATTAATACTTTTTTTGTTGAAATATAATTTTGCTACAAATAAATAAAGAATGAATCAATATTTTGTTGCATACAAAATTCAAGGAGAAGACAAGATTATGGATACTTTTAACTTTTATTGTCAATAGAACATTTCCGGTTAATAATTATGAACATGGTTATTTTTATATCATCGGTATTTATTTCTTATTTTTTTTTGAAAGTTTTTGTTCAGAAACAATAACAATATAAGAAAAAACAAATAACAATACACTGTTAAGTTTGAAAGAAAAGTTTTGACATTTGTTTACCTAAATGTTGAACTCGTACGGACTCATCTGTTGTATCGGAAATCTTTAATTCTTTTCGCGCTTCAATGTGCCAAAATTCACGTGTACGATTATAATAATCATCATGTGTTTCATTAGGTATTGAATCAGGTGCTTCAATTTCAATAGATTCATCATCGGAATCATCAGATGATGATGATGAAGAATCATCGTCATCATTATCCATATTCACATCTAAATTTAAACAATAATTAAATTATTAAAAAAGAAAAGAATAATCGTACCATCTTCATCATCATCGTCATCAGATGATTCAGAATAAATATGAACTTCATTCTGTTGTGTATCAACATTATGAGATACCCATGTATCAAGTTTACTTAAATTCAAACTATAAAAATCACCTAATGTATACTAAAATGAACAATTTTTTTAGTAAAAAATTTCGTTTTTTTTTAATAAATAAATTTTACCTGTTTTTTCTCATCGAGTTCTTTTAAACCACCATAAACATATAATACTCCTTGTTTAATAACCATTGCAGCATTCATTCTTGCTGGTGGTCCATTTTCTGCTGATGCTGCTGCTGTTTTATCAGATTTAAGTTCAATTGGATACCATTTTAATTTATGTAAATCTAATCGATGAAGATCATTATAGAAAACAGAACGCATTCTTGTCACTTCAGATTTTTTCGTTTTAAGAAAAGCACTAGCTGTAGTACCAGTACCATCAACTTCGTTATCAGTGACACCACCAAATAGTATACATGTATTTAAATAACATTGAAGACTACTTCCACAACGTAAATCAGGTTTTGTACCACCTACTTTAACTTGACGACATTGCCATGATGATTCGTCTACAAAAATATACATATAAATATTAAAGTTTGTTTCTTTATTGTTTATACCTTGAGTTAAAGAATATAGATCAGTATGTGTAATGCCTTTATCATCTGTTTCTTTACTATAACCACCAACAATGAATAATGTTGATCCATCTTGAGAAACAACAATTGGAGCAGCTGATCGAGGTGTCGGAATTTGACCCATAGGTTTTAATTGTGTCCATTGAAATGTATCGAGACAAAACGAATAGAGATCATTGAAATATCGAAAAGTTCTAAAAAGAATTAAAACTTTTTTAAATCTATTTCATTTTGATAAAAATGCATTCTCTTACGTTATATAATCTTGAAATCCTCCGAATAAAAATAATTGTCGTTTAGCTGCTGTCATTCGATGACCACTACGTCCTGATGGTCCATTTGTTGCTGTTACTTGTTTTTCCCATCTTAATGTTGATAAATGAAGAACATATAAATCATTATAATGATAGAATTGTGATTGAGATGGTGATGTATATTCACCACCAAACATCCATAATTCACCATCACGCATTGATACACTTACTACCTTTAATTAAAATAATAATAGATAGTTACAAAATAAAACAAAAACTATATATCGAACTTGATGACTTGAACGAGGTGCAGGTGGTTGTGGAGTGTTTACACGTTTCCAATGTTGTTTTTTAATATCATAAATATATAAATCATTAAAAAGAATCGTTGTACGTCCATCAAAAAATTCTCCACCAAAAAGTAAAAGTTCGTCTTTAAGTGGATGTTCAGTAAAGGAAGCATTCGCTCTTCTTGATGGTGGATTTTCAACAGGATCTTCAATAATTACTGCATTTATTGTATTATCCTTTCCAACATGTTTTGTAATTAATTGTTCGATATTTTCCTGAATAAGAAAAAATAAATAATTTTTTTTAGAAATAAATAAATTTTACCTCGCCTAATTGTTCAATTTGTTTTTTTAATTCTTTTTCTGTTTTCTTTTTTGCTTTTGTTGCGGTTTTTTGAACAGCAGCACCTTTCTTCTTTTTATCTTTATTCTTACCCATTTCGAAATAAATTTCGTAAACGGAAATCTATCATTACATTACTTATATTGAAAAAAAATACAACTAACGCCATCTATCATTAAATCGAACAATTATATTTGAAATTATTTTTTTTTCTGATAAAATTTTTTTATTAATATCAAAGTTTTTTCTTTTCTCAAGAAAATCTATTTTGAAATTATTAAAATCATCATGTAAGAGTCTTTAGTTCTATCTGTCAATATGGCTATGACAAAGACCTTAAACTATCATATATTCATTGCCATATATTGTTTTGTACGGTGAATAAGAGTACACCGTCAGCATGTTTTATACACATGCAATTTTGACCAAACGTGGTCCATTAGCTCGTCTTTGGCTTGCTGCACATTGGGATAAAAAATTAACTAAAGCACAAATATTTGAAACCGATATACGTCTTAGTTGCGAATCAATTCTTGAACCATGTTTAAAATTAGCATTACGTACAAAAGGTCATTTATTATTAGGTGTTGTACGAATATATTCACGTAAAACAAAATATTTATTAGCGGATTGTAATGAAGCGTTTATTAAAATAAAAATGGCATTTCGACCTGGAATTGTTGGAATGGACGGTACAAATAATCATCATACTAATCAAGATTCTGATACACGAGAAGTATCAATAGCTGCAATAACATTACCAGAAAATTTTCATGATTTTGATTTAATTGATCTTAATATTGAGTAAGTTAAATAATCATCATTTATTTCTCTCTAGAAGAATATAGTAATAATTAGTTAATAGGTATATCCTATTTTCACACTTGAGCGTAGATGTTATATCAGTTAGATTGTTATCTATATGTATATATTGAGAAGTCATGCTCTAGTAAAAATTGTACTCTTTATGCATAATATATTCAGAACAAAGTTAAATATGTATGAATCATATTTTGAAAAATCAAAGTTTATTAATTTATCAAGATTTTCAATTTGTCTATGTGATGATAGTATTTTATTTTTGAATATTCGAAATAGGACGTTCGAAGAAATAAAATTTACCTTTGTGAGAACAACCGATATGATCTAAACATAATTAATCTTTGTCAAGTAATAATTAAATATTAATATTTAGTTATATTGATGATCCATCTCGATTTCAAATTCATCAAGCACGTGCAGAAGAAATTACATTGAAAGAAGATTTTATTAGTGTTCCTATGCCACTCGATGATGATTTTGGTAAACAAAAACTTTTACAAAAAGAATTTTTATCTAATCTATATATCTTTTTAGGTGATGCGAATGGTTTGGATGAACCTGAATTTTTTCGTAAATTTCAACCATCACTCCATTATAATGCACAAAATTCAAATATGGAATTAGATAGTATGATAAATAATTTTTTCCTAAATTAGAATTCTTCATTGATTTATTTTAATTAGGTACAAATATACGTAAAGAACAAAGTATTGCACGACCATTTGGTGATGATCCATTTGCATTGGATGGTTTTGGAGATTGTATGCCTTATTATCATTCTATTGTATTGCTGAATTTTTATCTTGTTCATTTTTAGTTGCCGCACCTGCTTCAGTAATAGGTATCGGTGGTGATAATTCAAATTTATCCAATCCAAAAGATCATTATGATCATGTTATGTCACCATTTCATGGTAAATTGATATTTTTATTTCAAAAACAAAAAAATTGAATATATATTTTATAGAAGGTGACAATGATCCTGCATTACCAACACTTGACGATCATGAAGCACCAGCTGGTGATCAAAATGAAGGTAATTCTAAAACAAATTTTATTCAAACAATAAATTTTCTTTTAGCTGCTGAAAATAATCGTATGGATGTTGATGATACAAATCAAGGTTTACAACACATTCCAGGTGCTGATGATACTACTCTTCTATCGAATGTATCAGATGAATTCGTTTTACCACCTATTTCAACAACAGGTATAAAAGGAAAACTAGTCAATCATTTATTTCTATTTTTATTTTATTTTATTAAATAGCTCAAACACCTGCAGCTCGACAAGCGGCAAAACGTAAACGAAAATTAATTGTTGATGAAGTTAAAGAAATTGATAGTGGAGCAATGAAAACACAATTAAGTGATACAACAGATATTGTTGGTGTACTTGAATTAGCACCACCGACACGTCGTTTAATGCACTTGAAAGAAACCGGTGGAATTGAAAAATTATTCTCTCTTAGTGCTACATCTATGTATTCAAAGACATTACAACAAGTAAATAAAAAAGGATTAAATTTTTTTTATTCATTCGTTTTCTTTAGTTAATCACACGTAATATGATAACAAAAGCATTAGATCAAATGTCACCGGATAATTATCAAATTCAACATGATCTTGCTATGGAACAACTTGAACGTGATAAAGATGATTCATCAATTGATCAAATGCGTGCTACACATCATCATTATTTAGAAGTTTTAGGTCATGATTCAGCAAATCATTCTAAAAAACGTAGTTTATCACCAGGTGAAGAATCAAATATTGATAAACGTCAACGTATTGATTCATTTTTACCGGGTGATTCATTATTTTTTCCACCAATGACAACATCAATGGATAATCTTATAGATGTTATACCAGCACCAATGTCACCAACACGAAAAAGTGGACGAAAAGTACATGAACTTAATCAATTACCACCATCACCATCACGCACACCATCAAATACACGGCGTAAAAAAGGAATGGGCCATTTAACGAAAGAAAATCAAGAAGAACAAGATGAAGATGATGAAGAACATGGACAAGCAACGACAGCACAAGAGGTACGTCTTTTCGTTCTTGTAGAACAAATCGTAATGAATATAAGCATTAACCCTTTCAGTCCCACTGTACTAAATATAGTACGATGTTTTCAAGTTTCGTGATTTTCGAATAACTCATGAGCGCCAACAGATTTTGAGATGCGAATTTCTGTAGCTATATCTATGTAAAAGCTACAAACTTCATAAGCCCTCTCGGGTATTAGACTTACTGGGGTTTTGGAGTACCATCATTATCCTAACAGGAGAAGATGCGCTCTTGCGACATGCAAAATAATTCGGTTTTCTATGTTAAAATCAAGTTAGAAATGATACCTAGTGATATTCCATAGATTACTTTTCACACAGCTCTTGATCGAATTATGACCGATACCCTAGCCCCCTACGGGAATGACCAAAAACCTTATTTAACTTCCGCGTAGGGGATTAGGGACAAAGATCGAAAATAGCTGTAAGAAGTTTTTTAAAATTTCCGATAAAAATATTGACAACATGCATCACTCTTATTAGATATGAGATTATTAACAAACTTTGTCCATTCGTTGAGACGTGGGACTAACTGGGTTAAGAACGTATTGTACATCTATATAAAATATAAGAATGACACTTTTATAGATTATCTCAAACTTAAGATTATTACTCATATCTCGTGGATTTTGTCTTAATGAGATTGTTCTATTTATAATTATGTTCTTGCAAAGAGAATCGTCCTCTCTTTGATCTTTTCCTAAAATACTCATAAAAAAGAAACCGAAGCTTAATTTATTTTTTTAGGATTTTGAATCCGGAAAGAAATTAAATCGTCGTGCGAAAATAATGTTAAATGCATTTGAACGTGCATTTGATTCTTCTGATGCACTTTCATTTCATGATCATCTTTCATCTGGTAATCCAAATTATCATACAAGAAAATTAACAGCACAAAAATTTTATACATTATTGGTACTTAAAAAATTGCAAGCTGTTGATGTTGAACAAACAGAAGCATTTGAAGATATAAATGTAACGCCTGGTGTCAATTTTCATCAATATATAACAAGTGGTGGAAGATGAAATGACAAACAAAACAATATCATTGTTGTCAGATTGTATGTTTTATTGAAAAAAAAATAATTAAATAACGATGGTATTTGCATAAATTAAATTAATTATTCTATTTCTTTTGCCGTTCGAGTATTTTTCTTTCTCTCTCAATGTGTGCATGTATATTGTACATATTTATGTCAATGTGTTGTGTCTTTGGTTGTATGATAATACTCAGTTTTCTTCTTCTTCTTCTTCTTTTTTTCGTGTCTCAGAATGGTTCCATCATTATTCGATTTTTTTTGTTGGGTCTATTAATATATGTTGTTGTCTTCTAGAACTTTGTGTGTGCTTTTTTTTTGCGCTCTCCCATTCTTTTTCTGTCTTCTGGTGTATTAATACCTTTTCTTTTCTTCTCTGTGTTCTTATGATTGTATTTTCTTGCATCCATCGGACGATCATATTGATATGGTGGACGATTAGGATGTGCTATTTAAAAGACAACTCAAAATAAAAACAAATCGAATTTTTTAATCAATGATGTTTCAAAACCAATGAACTTCAAAGTTAGATTATTATTATAATGAATTTTATCATGTCAATCGATGACAAGAAAACTTCATAAATATTGATTGACTAATAAATGAATTCTCTATCTGTTTTTCATGTCAATTTCAAATATAAACATGACAAAAGTAATAAAACTAATAAATTTTTATAGACATTTCCTATCTTTTCAAGAAATGATCCAAAGACAGATATCAAGTCAAGAAAAATCTTTGAAGAAGAGAAAGCAAAATATAACAGGATCATGATTTAGTTCACATATGAATCATAAGAAATTTAATATGACTTTATAATCTAAAAAAATATGACTGGTATTATTCAGTCATTTTTGAGTATTAAGTTCTAATCATTCTCGTTCTTACGTAAAATCAATGTTTGATGTATACTTAATCATTGTACTGCAGCAAGAATTTGACTAACGGAGTCAGTATATGAAGTGTTTGAATTCGCTGATCCTTTTCTGAAAGAAACAGTACCAGTTTGGTGAGCAAACTGTTGAGTTCGATGATATAATGATCTTGAATAACTACTAGAACATATAACAATCACAACATTTACAGATTTCCACAGAATCTCTTAAAAATGTGCTAGGTTAAAGTTTATGAAATAGAAAGTTTGATGAAAGAATTCACAGTACTACAAACTTAATTAACAGTTTTGAGGATGGGTGTGGGTTTGACTTGAGTGAAGATGCATACCTACAATCTATAAATAATGCTTTTTTTTGTTTTTATTTTATAAGCTTCAGTGGTTTGATTTTGTCATGAAATAATCAAATACAATGTTAGAAAAAGTAAATTCAATCGAGTTAACAACTAAATATTTGTTTCTATTGTATGTCGTTGTATCACGAGGGCTTAACCAAAAAATAAATAAATTCTACTTCTTATCTCAGTGTAGCCTTTGTCGTCATTATTTTTCATTCTCGTCTTTCAAAAAAGTAATTCCATCACTATGAGAAATCTATGACACATCACAAGTGTAAATCTACTAAAATAACAGAATTAAAACAACAACACACTTCGTTCTTCCAACATAAAACGCCATACAAAGCCATCGCAACAATTTTAACCGAGACCGAACAAAATGCCTCTTACTTTTCTCACATTACCGGTAGAACTTGTCTACCGAATTCTGGATCATTAAACTGATTTTACAATGCTGTGCTCAATGCAAAATGTGTGTCAACGGTTCAATGTAATCCTCGACAGTTATCATCGATACCAAGTAAACTTTTTTTAATATGATTATCTATCTTTCTGCTATCTTTGAATTACCTCCCATTCTTACAGTCTATATCTTTGAGAAAATGCGTGAATAAAATAATGACGAAACATAGTAATTTGTCAAGCATTCATGTCCTCAAACAATTTATATACAGCACTGAAGTATTACGAATGAAATACGAAAATACACATAAAACAATCTCTTCTTTTTTTTCTGATCGTTACACTGCTTCCACATTGTTTTTACTCATCCATGTGCAATATTTAGAAAAGAAAGGAAAGAAGAAATTACTTTTCCCTGTATATCTGAGCTATTATTAACATATCTTTCGTGTTGAAAGTAGCTTTTTGGTAGAGACTGAAGGCCTCATAGGAGTTGTAGATGAAACAAATCAATTATCCTTGACCTGATTGATTTTGCAGTCAGAAGAGTTCTATAATATTATATTACATACTACTAGTTTTTTTCATTGCATATGAACACATATTACTTCACACAGACAACACTTCGATTTAATTAGTGACAGATGCCAGAATAAAGAAATGTGATAACACTTAGAGATAATACATATAGATCTTCAACATTTACACAGCTACGAATAGCTTGAATTCCTACGATTCGATGAGATAACCTTTCACAGATATGCAGCAAAACTTATCGAAGAACTGCCAACCTCTAAATGCTCTTCTCATAGCTATAGATCAAAACAATTCGTTGACGTATAATATGATAGAAGCTTCTCCAATCTGATTTGCTTAATTGAATATTATTGAATATTCACGAAAAATAGGTGACTATGTCGAGCAATATCTGATCATCAATTTCATCCGCAATGACACGAGCAACTTCTTCTCTCTCATCATATTTTTCTTAATGTTTGAACTCTCGGAGGTGAAGATTTGCAAAAAAAGAAATACCTCACTTTTCTACCTTCATCCTTCTTTACACGATTTGACTAACGTCTCATAAAGCAATACGGTAACTCCCGTCCTTCCTTATATATTCAGTATACTCATCTGTACTGTTTCATACAGAGACTTACCATATTAGATGTGAGATGGCGTAAAATCGGAGCAGTTGGAGCGCATCATCTAGCAAATGCATTACGAAATAATACTGTAATTATCATTCTCTTTCTCATCTATTTCATATATCCATGTGCAATTTTTCATGCAGACACTTACCGAATTAAATCTCGAATTGAATCCAATCGGAGCTGTTGGAGTACAGCATTTAAAAGATGCATTTAGAAATAATAAGGTAAGTATCATTCTCTTCCTCATCTATTTCGTATATCTATATGCACTTTTTTATACAGACGCTTACTACATTAGATCTATCGGGCAGAAACGGAGTGAAATTCGAGAAAAAAATTGATGGATTCATTTCGTGGAGCAACAAAGTACCAGGTTGTGAATGTTGATATCGACGATATATTGGTCACTAGTAAAAAAATACTAATGAATTTGTGGATGAGTTTCTTTGTTTTGCATCATCGTAGTCAAATATAAATAAAGCCATTTTTTAGTGATATTTGTGATCGTTGACGGAAAACTATAGTACACTACGAAATTATTTATAATTGAATCTTGTTGTTTGAGAAGGGACATATGTTATCAATAGTCGTCGATCGATATCCTGCTTATTAACTAAATTAATTAATGGGCGTCAGAGAGTATTTGTGAAAAGAAGAATATTGGCAAGAAAAATACTATTCAATATGTGTTTTGTTGAAATAAAACCTGTAGATATGAAGTGCGATTGTGTGTTGAGATCGGAATATATTTGGATGCATAAATGGTTTGAGGGGTAGAGACTTTCTAGGCTGTTCGTCAGAAATAAGTGTTTGATTTGGAATTAATGAGTATTATTCGTAACTGAGTAACCGTGAGATTATGTAGAATTTCTTCTAGTGAATGTTGAATTTTACGTTAGCATTATAATAAAGTGGAAAGAATGGCATGAGTTGCACACAATATATATGTTTGCTAGGAAACTCGATGAAAATAATGAATTCTTTGAAGAAAAACAAAGAAGCTTTCCGTTGATTCATTTATTTATTTCGAAATTTAGTTTTATTCAAAAGAAACTGAATTCTTTTTCTCTGTAGCGAAACAGTGATGATCAACTGAAGAGAAAAGTAAAATTAACCTTCAGATCAAATGATCTTGCATATTTTTTACATTTTATTCTGTTATCATAAAAGATTTCGAAACAAAAATAGTTAATCAATAATAAATAAAATACAAGATTAAAATAAAACAAAAACGTGTTTTTTTTCTTCTAAAATGTCATATAAAGTGATGTTGTGTATTATTTATAAATTTCAGAGTTTAACAAATTTCTGAATACGACGATTTGCTGTATCACTAACGTACAAGTTCATCGATGAATCGAAGGCGAGACTTCTTGGTCCGCTAAGCTGTGTAGCACTATTACCGGCAGTGCCATTACCGGCAATTGTTGTAGCAGTTTGATTATTATAACAAAACATTTGTACTCGGCTGTTTACACTGTCAACAATAAACATTTTCAGAAAACTATCAAGTCTGATACCTGTGGGACTACTCAAACTTGTCGCATTTGATCCTGATGTACCGGCAATAAATTGACCTGATGATGCACCTGGTATCCATCGCATCACTGAATGACCACCCCAGTTAGTTATATACAAATAATTACTTATTGTTGGTAGATAGTAAATTCCCCAAGGACTATTCAATTGTGTATTCGTATTTCCAGCTCCGGCACCTCCAGCAACAAGTTGTCCGGTAGTACCTGTTGTTGAATTCATTTGATATGACATAATGCGATTGTTACCTGGATCTGTAAAATACATATATGTTTCTGTTGCATCCACTGCAAAATATCGAAGACCATTAAATTGGTTTAGTGCCGCGCCAGCTGAGCTATTGATTCCTGACATAGTTATTCCAAGTGTTGACCCATTCACAAATTTTTGTACTCTATTATTATAATAATCGGTTACGTACAAACTTCCTTTCGAATCAACATAAACACCTTGAGGAGTTGAAAATTGACTAGCATTTGAACCAGCTGACAACACAAGTCCAGCTATACGGGTTGCAGTTGAAGCGTTTTTCAATAATTTGACTATAACTTGATTTGATTCATCGACTATATACAATGTGTCATTCGAATCAAAATATATATCACTAGGAGTGTATAAAAACGATATATCCAGTACAGTAATACCAGTTGTATTCCATCGGTAGTTATTTAATGTACCTGAAAAAGTATA
>CAJNOI010000114.1:19407-57804 GCA_905250115.1 Adineta steineri
GATCTGCTGTTGGTTTTAGTTCTCTTACGGTTCTAACAGAGCTCATTGGTTTTACAGCTGGAACTATATCAATATGTTTAGAACACCATATTGATAGAATTCCTATGAGTTCATTTATTGCTATGATTATATTCAATATTATTTTATTGGTATTGACATTATGTATTTTTCCAGATACTAATAAAAATGGAAATAGAACACAGTCAGATTATGAATTAAGTCAAAATTCAAAGGGTATTTAGGAGAAGTTTTATTATTTTGAAGAGAAACAATAATAAAATGTATATTTTGGCTTTTAGAGTCAATGACATTATTGAAAGATGAAATGCAGAACGTGAAACCAAATATCAATGAACAAGCAACTGTAAATATTAATAATCTCGTTAACGATAAGTGATGCAGTGAAGAAAGGCTATATCAATCGAAATATTGTAAGAGATGGTTCATAGTTAATCAACCTTCCGGTGCTTGTTGAATGTTTTTCTTATAAAAAACCATTTTTAAATACCTTTTTTTTGTTTGTTATAAAAATATATGCCATTGAACTCTGTAGTGTAGCTTTTGATTCTTAAGCAAATGTTCTTTTTAATCCCATTTGATTTCAGTTAATAACTCAAATAAATTCAATTTCATATTAAAGAAGAGTAGAACTATTTGATAGCCAATAGGATTCTTGTGAGTAACGATCAACTTTATAGTAGCATATACGAAATCTTGAATATTGAGTATATAATTTCGTGAAGAAATGAATTTAGCACTGCTTTTTTCTTAGAGCATTCTTCTATATTAAAAACTAATCATTAAAAAAGAAACAATAGTAACAGATAAATCTATTCAAGGTATAACGTGTATCATTTGATTTTCTTTTCAGTTAATTTATGAAAAATAATAATAGATAATGTGACATAGACTTCAATCAATTATATTTTTCGGAATTAAGTAAATAATTCAAATAAAATAAATAATAATTTGATACATAAGATTACAAAGATACATTTGTATTATATTGTAAGAAAAATCATGTATATTGACACCCAAATATATAAAGTAAATTTGAATATTAATATTAATCTGTTTGATTTTTTTATTATACGGTAATGTATAATAAAAATATTAAATATATTTCATCGGTTAAAAGAGTCTCATTAAATAAACAAGTAACGCTCGTCCGAGGACTTGCTTAGCTCTTTCTCGTAGAAATCCATTTTCTTCACGTTTACTGAAAAACATATAAAAAACGTGAAAAATTTATTTTCAATGTTTTTTTGACTTATAAACTCTTATCTCCACACGATTACTCAATAGTCCCAAGGGGGAAAGAGCGGATTGTGGGATCCCAGGATCCTCCGTATCCCCAATAGATCTTATGTATCCCCAATGGATCCCCTAGATCCTCATTGTATCCTCTGGATCCCCATTGTATCCTACGGATTCTATGGATTGTGATCGTATCCCGGATAGACGGGATCCCCCTTTTCCCCCTTGCAACAATCGATAGAACACAACAGAAATCATTGTTCTGATTTAGATAAAACAACGAAACTTATAGTGGTTATTATATTTTTATGGATACTGACTGTAGTTTGTCAACAGATAATAGAACAACCTGTCTTATAATTAAAAGTAATTCCTTATCTATTGCTATATTACAGACATAGCTGAATATGCGAAGAACAGAAACCAGTAGAATATCATTCTTTATGTTTGAAAAATAATAGATATTCAATGTTGGTTTAAGTTTTAATCGAAAAACTATATTTCTATGAAACATATATAGTATTTTTCTTTTTCTAAATTAGATAATTCTTACACACACACACACATACATATAGATATATTTACATGAGAGAACAAAATCAAAATTTAACAAGTTAAATTCATTGCATTCGATATATTAAAAGTTCCATGTGGTTGTTTAAGTACGATAATTGTTACTCGAAAATATATTATCGAAAATATAAGACTACTAATAAGAACAATTGCAGCACCACCTATTTGACTAAGTAAAATTTGACATTGATATGATGCTTCACGTGATGGTTGATCTGGTTTTGTTACACAACGTTTTTGATAAAAATCAATATGTAATAAGATTTCCGTAATCGTAAACATTAATGCTAAAATACAAGATAAGTTAATTTAAACGATACAAAACAATTTTTGTTTGTTTATAATTACCAACAATTTGAAATATCAAAACAGCTGATGTTTGATGACGTTCACGATCCGTACAAATCACTAATAAAATAGATATAAGAATGAGATTTTCTTTTTAAAATTCTCTAACCAAGTACAATAGTAGCCAATCCAGCAAGTGCATAAACCAATCCACACCAAATTCCAACAGCAATATCGAAAACAAGTATTTCAAGTACAAGAACAATCAATCCACCAAATATTTCTAAAAAACCTAAAATAGCCACTGGGATAATCGGTAATTTCTTTTGAAATGGTGGTGTTAATGAGATTTCTTTTGAAATTGAATGTGGAATCGATTCAAATGATATATAAGTAGGTTGTTGTGTATTATTTTCATAAAACGATCGTACGGGTGAAGCAATTGTTTCATATTGATATGCAATTCGAGAAGGTGATGATGTCGAAATATCGGTATCTATAAAACAAAATCATATATTGATACAATAATTAAATGATATTTGTATATAAACTTACTTTCATACATCAAGTTGTAGAATCATAAATCGAAAATAAGATACGAATTGTTATGATAAACGAAAGAAAAGAAAATGCCTATATATATATATATCGAGGTCTATTAGAAGAAGAATGCAAGATAAATTCACGTGTTTATGGAAATAGAAGAATGAATAGTCTAGTCTATTTGACAATTGAATATTTTAGAAAGATTCGAATGATTTGTAATAAATATCAGGTGGACGTATTGATGTAACCAATATGATGAGAATACGATAAGTTCTTTAGGTTTGATGTTATTAGTATTTATGAGACTTTTTGTACGAGAAAACTTGTATTAGACAAATATATAAATCAAATTAATGGAAGAAAGTTGAAGCCAATTGGAATTGTACCATTCGGAATAATTCTAATCAGTCAAGTAGAAATCACTGAAATATTTATGACTTGATTTTTGATTAACCAAAAATAACGCGAATGAGATTTTTCAACCAACATCTATACCATCATGAATGGTTCAATGGGAAGCGTAGAAAGAATTTTCTCTTGAAGATAAAAGTCCATCTATGTATTTACATATTTAGAGTATAATTAAGTTTTCAAAACTTAGTTCGTCGCTTTTCAAGTCTGTTTTTTACAGTTACAATTCATTCTATTAGAAACTTATAAAAACTTGCATTGAAACAACTAAAGTTTAGAAGTACATAACTCTCTTTCTTTCATTATGAAATACTAAACATCTCGAAGTTTAATCAAATCTATTATTCATAATCAAATTGAGCGAGCTTACAGCCATTTATCAGTTTTCAAATCATCATGAACTAACGAGCTATATAATTGCTAACTAATTCATAAATAGCTAATTTATTATTGAATTCTTCTTTAGAAACAACAAATGAGGATTTTCATCTACGTAAAATAATCAGAGTCATGTTATTATTTCGGAGAAAACTAGTCGAAATTGTCATTTAAATGAAATTTTTTTATTCCCTGAATATGTTTGAAAATTTCTCTACGATGTTTTGTAGTTGAAAATCCATTCAGATATAATCGTAATCAAAAAGTTCCGCTTGATTCTCTCTCAGAGTTACATTCACTCTTTTCAGTCCATAAATTTGTTATTGTTCTTTTCTATATTTTTCTTTTTTCCTTTTCAATTCATTCAAATGAAATCTTTTTCCGTTCATAGATACAATGGTTTGAACTATTCTTTAATATTGAAACAGAAAGAATAATTCATTTTATTGATAAAATAAACTTTTTCTTTTCTTCTATTCTTCTATGTTTCTGTTGTTGAGTATCTTTCTTTTTTATTTAATACAACGAAACTCTATTTGTTCATACATATTAATGTAACCCCAAAGGTCTTTTCTAGAATACATCTTTTCAATATGTATTGTTTACCTTATCGGTGATTGTTACTGCTCATATTGTGTTCTCAATAAGAACAGAGTTTCAATAGAGACAGATTTTCTTTTCCATTAGTTTTATTTTACTTTCAAAAAAAATACAGAAAGAAATTATAGTTTCTTTTTTACGATTTCGAGGTTTCTTCTCCATTGTTGAAGATTAGGATGATTTGTTGGTAATGATTGTTGTCCAATTTGTATAGCACGTTTATAGAATGAATGAGCTTTTGAATAGTTGCTTATATTCTCATACACCAAACTGATGTTTTATAGGACATACCCAAATCGGGATGATTGGAAGGAAGTGATTGTTGTTGAATCGCAAGCGCTTTTTCATAATAAGAAAGTGCTTTACGATAATCACGCATGCTGTCATACACTAAACCGATGCTAATATAGGAGTTACCCAAATCGGAATGATTAGAATGAAGTGATTGTTGTTGAATCGCAAGGGCTTTTTCATAATAAGAAAGTGCTTTTGGAGAATCACCCATGTTTTTATATACATTACCGATGCCCATGTAGGAAGAAGCCAAATGAGGATGATTGGAAGGAAGTGATTGTTGTTAAATTACAAGGGCTTTTTCATAATATGTAAGTGCTTCTTGATATTCTCCTTGATCATCTCTGATCGAACCTAGTTGAATATAAATAGGTGCCTTGCCACTTTGGTCTGTTGTTTGATGAAGTAAAATTTCATAAACTTCCTGAGCCTTGTTAGACTGACCCGTTTTAATTAGCAATAATCCTAATCTCTCCCATCCTTCGACATGTGGAAAGGTCTCTTCTCGGATACTATCAGTAAGAGTACGAAGGTCTCGATCGTTGTCTTTGGTCAATGTTAGGTTCACTTGATAAAGATGATTATTTCCATCCATTGGTTCAATATCTCCAATGCGGAAAATGGTATGCATAGAAAAGAGAACTTCATCTTCTGTATGAAAATAACTAACATCACTAACAGAAGCAAATGGGGTTGTTGAATGAGTAGGATTAATCGATATAACAAATAGAATTCCAACAAGATCAGGATTTGTAGCAGCTTGTTGTGCAAAATTAAGAGAAACGTTACGACTTTTACTAGTTGATAAAAAGTTATTAAATGAAAGAAGTCCATCTTTAGTTTTTGTCATTTTGGTGAAATCTTTTTTCGAAAGACCTTGCCCACGATAAACTGTAAATGTTGTACCTGACAGATGCCCATCGAATTGTTCTGAATGTAGTCGTTGAATATCACAATGTAGATCATTAATAAAGAAACCCATTCGAATAATTATATCAACATTCATGGATCTTAATGCTTGATTGAGCATACGATATAAAAATGCATCCCATGTATACCACCATATAGGTATGTTGTTTTTGTATGTTGTTTGTAATTGATTAACCTTTTTTAATTCATTTTCATCATCTTCATATACTTCACGACAATAAGTAATAAAATCCTTGAAATGTTTATCTTCGAAGCTGATGGTTAATAAGATCTCTTTCAAGATCTGAGTATACATAAAGGTTGGATCTAATTGATCCAGTTTCTTGTTTAATACCACAAAGCTGATTGATGTGGCATTTTGTTCACATTGTTGAGCAGCTTGTTTAAGAGCTCCACAGATTGATGTTATATCTGTGAAGACTCCTTTTATTTTAGGCCATTCTTTAGTCCATTGTTCATGCCATTCTCGGTTGCTACAAAATATAAAAATGGTATCTACTTGGGGCATATCATGCACATGAGGCACAATATGTTTTCCCAGTGAACCAGAAATAATCATACATATTTTGTTGTTGTTAATGGTTTGAATAAAGTGAACACATTGTTCACCATCTGTAAACGTGTTTATGTTGTTAACAACACGTTTTAATTGTTTGATTGTATTACTACAATCATCATTATTGTCATTAATATTGTTATCTAACCAAATGAGGAGGACATTTTGCATTCTTTGCATGTTCATACGCCGATTTGCAACTACATCTTTGGAAAAGTTTGATACGTATTTAGCATCAGCTTGTGTATTGGTTTCAATAGATGTTGTTGATTTGTTGTTCGCCATTGCTGGTTGTAATGTAAATTACTTCTAGAAGAAATATTTATAAATGAATGAGAATAATGTGCCATTTTTTAGTATAAGAGTTTTCTTTCGAGATTGTTCATTTTATCATCACTTACATTGTTTTCTCTGTTATCAGTATTTCACTTGATTTTTTCATATTTGTTATATATACGTCAGAAAGTGTTACAGGTATCATCAGAGATATTTATCAGTTACCGACAAACGAAAAGGACGTTAAAGTATGGTCATTGTTGATAATTCAAAAACATAATCAGCAAGAAATAGTTCTTAAAATATTTGTTCTTACAGAAAATCTCTAAAGAGAATTTTAGTTTTTTTAGTCATTATTACAAAATGATGGAAGTTTACAATTATTTTTATCTCGAGACAAATGGTTACTGAATAATATGACAAAAATACCAGAACAATAATACAAATTCTAATAAAGATTTTCTGTTGGAACAATGAGGAAAAAGATTAGAACCATTTCTACGAAACAGAAAAAAAAACATTTAGTTATTATGTGTTGTCGATTGTTCTTTTTTATCTTCTTTTTCTTTTTATAAGTCAAAGACGACGTGTATGCATGTTCTATGACTAATATAATGTTATTAGAAATATAAAAGATCAACAAACATGCACATTCAAGTAAATCAAAAAAGATTAGTATTAATATATCTTTAAAATGAATAAAATTCATAAAAAATCTTCCCTTACATGTTATTTGTTTGTGTACTAATTAGATGTTTGAAATAAATAAATTAACTACAATGCAATCATATAATTGATCATTCGCACCTAATTGTCACTGAATAATAATCAAGTGTAAACTTTTGTAAAGCTTTACATCTTCTTAATTATATTAGAATCTTCTGTGAAAGACATTCACATATTTGTTTTTACTTGTCAGTTTCACAAATGATTGTTCGTTTTAGAAAAATCATTAACAAGTATCAGCATATAGATTAGAAAAATCTATTGAAGACATTTCGATATCATCCAATTTTTAAAATAAAAAATTGATTTATAATATTTCTATTTATCTGGTTTGAGTAAATCAATAAAAGACAGAAAATAAGTGGATTCTATAAAGTATATTTGTATTTTATCGTGAGATTATGTTTATGTTGAGCTTAAAGCTATCAATATTTACGAACGAAAAACATATGATGATCAGTATTTTTGAATGGTTTGAACCAATTATTAAAATAAATTATGAATTAGTTTTAGAAAATAAAATGAAATTTGTGTTACAAAACATTAGACAATGGAATTAATTTTATAGTAGATATTTACACATTGTTCTTTCGTTAAAAAACCATCGATTTATAAATCAAATCGTTTATATAATTTATTCACTTGAACATATCTGAAGTTCTAGGATTAGGGTGTGAGGGTATCATATATATTCTAATTACTCACATGCGCCCACATTCTCAAAATATAAAGGTAGTTAGCTTATATGTATATCTAGTGTCACTACTCATATTATCAGCTGTGAGACAGTTGGTAGAGAAAAATGACGCCTAACTTTGCTTCGCATCGCATTAAAGACTATCAGAGATCAGATTTCAAAAAAATATTGGCATTATATGTATTAAACTTGAATAACTTTAAATTTTCAAAACAGACAAATATCATAAATATAATGAAAATACTATTTTTACTTGCATATTTTAATGCTCGAATAAATAATGATCAACGTTGATTCAAGTGGCAAAAAGTTTTCCATTATTATGCAAATTGTAAATTTAATTTAAACATATTCAGTTTCTTTCAAATCCGAGTTCAGGAAAATTATTTAAAATAAACTAAAGGAATAGTCTATTACTAAACTCAACTATACTTCTAATATTTTCAATAAAAATCGATATTTACACTTCAAATATAAATGTCATCTAAGGTAAAAAAGAGTTTCCGTTTAATAAGTGGAAATCAATTTTATTTAGCAATACGATAGAATAGAAAAATTAGTTTTGCATTTGTATAATGTTTACCGAATATATTATTAGTTAAGACGACCGAATGAAGTCAATTGTAAAATGCTTATATTTGTCATTCAGTTTATTAAAAAAAAACGTTGTACTATAATCGATAATATAAACTCTTTAGAAAAATTTCCTTTCTTTTATATACTTACAATGGGATCTCAACATATTTATCTAGGACAAGCAAAGAAAACTTCTTTACATTCTGATAATTACCATCATGAAACACCATATGTTTTTCTATACAATTATATTTTTTGCTTGTTAAAAAACTATCTTCTCCAATGTTAATCAATGCTTCCACTGATATTTACAAGTATTTTCATTTTAATTTATGTATTCCTTGATTTTTTTTCTTTCGTGAGCTTCGTTTTAAATCATAAATAATCGGTTTGAGTATCTCTATAAATTATTTATCTGTTTTCCTCTACGATTAGCGTCTTTTCTTTTGACATGTATATCGTAAAAAAGAATGAGTTCGGTTTTTTTTACGACTTATCGATAACTCTTAAAAAACTATGAAATACAATTAGATTTGTATTTTGTGATAAGTTATACTTTAAAATTATGTCCCTAATTGACGAACAATCCGAACCAAATCTAACATCAACAGATCCACTTCTGCATGTACCATCGTTAACTAACGAAAATCTAACAAAACAATCTAATTGGATAACTCGTTTTTCCGGTATTTTATATTCATTACTTTCATCATTTATTTTTGTTTCTGGAACATTCACTATAAAACTATTGGGTGTTGATTTACTTGATGCATTATTAGTACGTTTTTTTGTACAAACAATCATCGTATTGTCGTTTGTTTTAAATAAACATTATACATTACTTGGTGGTACAATATGGCAAATATGCCTACAAATTATTTGTTCTGGTACCGGTGCCCTCGGATTTGTTTTATTTTGTCTTGCTGTACGTTATATTGAATTATCTGATATTAATACATTAAGTTATACACGAGTAGTATGGACAGTTGTTCTTAGTGTTATTGTCTATCGTGAACGACCATCAACAGGTACATTAATAGCTTTACCATTAACTCTACTTGGTGTTATTTTTGTTACTCAACCAAATTTTCTTTTTACATCAAAACCGACGTTAGTTAAAAATATTGATGATAAATTTCGTATACTTGGTTATGCAATGGCTTTAGGTGCTGCTTTAACATCAGCAATTAATGTTTTATTATTTAAACAACTTATATCAACATCAACAGATATTAAAACAAGTGTATTAAATTTTCAATTTGCATTAGCTATGTTAGTTATACTTATTCTTAATCAATTCTATAAAATATTTTATATTCAACTAACTATTTCATGGATTTCTTTTTTATCTTGGCGTTTTTTATTAGCAGCAGTTGTTTGTGTTCTGACAATTTCTGCAGGTATATTTACACAAAAAAGTATTAAACGTGAACATCCAGCTGTTTATTCATTACTTGGTTCAGCAGATATTATCTTTGCATTATTGTTACAAAATATTTTTACATCAGTACAATCAAATTTCTATGCATTAATTGGTTCAGCTCTTGTTATATGTAGTGTTGTTGTACTTGGAATATCAAGAATTATTACTGAACGAAATATACAAAAGAAAATAAAAGAAAATGTGAATAAAAATAATGAAATATGTTAAGCAAATAAAATATTTAATAGTTACTATCTATTTTTTCTCAAACTGATGTCTTCAGTTTGACATTAAGAATACACCATGTGTATATTATGTATTAGGGAGAATAGATGGTAGAGCAGATTTATTCGATAAGGTGCCTTCATACTTTCTTTAATTTGTCAGAGCATGCTGATTTTTTAAAGTGTCGGAAGTGCACTGATACTATAATTGATTCTTCAAAAATAATAGGAGTAAAATCAAGAACAGAATTTTTTTTAAATAGTTGAACTGTATATTTATTTTTTATGATAATTGATTGTAACTGTATGATATCCTTTCATACTATTCGTATGAAGGTGAAAAATCAGGATTGATTAATGTTTAAACGTATGATCATTTAATAACAAGTACAGACTCTATCAGTAGTAGATATATCCAAGTGTTTGCTTATTGCCGTAGAAAATGTGATTGATCGACATTATTGATATATCGAAGGACAATATCTCAATGGCTGTCGTTAGAGAAAATGAAAGGTCAAAAGTTTTATAAGTGATATTTTCTACAGTAAATTACCAAGAAAAAGTCTGTTTGTATAGAAAACGATCACTTTAGAATTTCACTTCCTCATCAATAATCATGTGCTCTAATTTTAATATAACCATTCGAAAAAGAAGAAAAAAAACTATTCCGACTTTCATTTCAAGGTCAAGGTTAAATAACTCTTTAATCATCATGAATATGAACGCTCTCATACGTTCATCATTCAGACTAGTAATTATAAAAATTTTGACTCATTAAAAATCCGATAGCATTCACTTGTCAAATACTATTAAAATATTTTTATAATTAACGATTTTCTTTTGTATCGAAAAAGAAATCAATAGAAGGTGATAGTGATGTTGTATGACATGAAGCTATTAGAACAAATTATATATGTCATATAAAAGATAACTTTTTCATTTTTCAATACTATAGATAATGATAAAAATAAAATTTTCGAATTTTTAGATTGAAATACATTAGTATTTTTTTGCGGCTGATTATCAACCACATATAGATAATTCTCAATAAACAAAAATTTTAAAATTAATTTTCTCTAATTCTACATTTTGAAATACAACGAAAAAAAACCAAAAATTTTCTTTTTGTTTTCCTTTTTATTTATGTTATATTTTCGTTGCAAATTAGTCAGTCTGATTCATAAAATGATATAGCATTTTCAACAAAATAATCATAGATTTGCTTTCGCATAGCGTCAACATCTTGTCCAAAACCAACAAATGTTAATTGATTTTGTTTAACTTGTAATAAAACACGTCGTCGACGAAAACCATTTGGATTAGCATAAAGATCACGTACATATGAATGCCAAGAGTCACTTGCTAAACAACGTTTATCATCTTTATCTAACATTATTGAACTAACACGTATATCTTGACGAAGAAATTCATATACACGATCACAACCTTCACGTGATAAACCATATAAAACAAGTTTAAGATGATTATTGTTTGCTAAAAGACCATGACCATTCATTGTTGGTGTTGGCGAAGCTGAACTACGTCGATGATGATCAGCTGTACGTTCAATTTCATAGGCACATACAAAATCAGCACGTGTTAAATTATCAACAACTATTTCAACTGAAAAAGAAAAATTTTGTTTTTTATGAAAACAGAAATAAAAATCTTTTTTGTTTACCTGTATCAGGATTTGATAGGAAAACAGCCATTTCTTTTCCTATTCTATAATGTTTATGAACAATTCCATTGAGTATTGATTCAAAATATGTTTTACAAACATTTACTTGATCAAGTGGACCACGTAAAACAATACGTCGTTCTGTTCGATCAATATCAATCGTTAAATTAACATAAGTACGTCGAGCTAATTCAATAAAACGCATTGCAAGTAGATCAAGTTGAAATAAACGTAAATTCTCAAGACTATCATCAATAATTGCAACTGATGGTGGTACATGTGCAGGTGGTGGTGGTAATTCAATATTATTGAAATTTTGTTTGGCTGGTGATGCTGATCGAATAAGTAATGATGATCGATGATTATTTACTTTTGGATCACGTGTTGCACTTACTGGTTTACTACGATAAACAGCATCAGTTAGAGGTATATGATTTTTATTTGTTGTTGTACGAGTTGTAAGCATATCAGTAAGTTCACTTAATGCACGATCTAAATGTTCTTTTATAGCTGTTACAATAATATGATCTTGTTGTGTACCAGATGGTGCTAATTGCATTAAACGTGTATTATCTTTAAATGAAAGTTCAGCAAGTTGTTCCGATGTAATTTGTGGTATTTTATTATTATTCCATGGTACTTTATGAACAACAAGACGTTCAGTTAGAAAATGTTCAACTAATTTTTCAATATCTTTTGCCCATTTTAAACGACGTTTAACTGTTAAACGTAAATCAGTAAAATTTATTTCAATAACACCTTCATTTTGTAAATTAATATGACCATTAATTGTTTTTAATTGATCACGTAGTTCATCAAGTAATGGACGATTTTTTAATAAGAATGCATAACGACTATCATCCGATCCACGATAACATATTGGATCAGGTTTTTTTCCAACATTTGATGCATCAATAAATGGTTCAACACCCATATGTGCATAAAATATTCGTACATCAAGACGATTATTATGTATTAAATGTTCACGTTTTATAACTCGTCGTACATCTAAATATCTTGAAAAATAAAACAAACAAAATTTATGCGTTTTTGTAACCTTTATAGTCAGCAAATGTAACAAGTGCATGTTGATGTTCTTTATCAAGTGTAACATCAACAACTTGTCCACCATCACTACGACGTCGATTTGAAAAATATAATTCAAGAACATCACGTGATATATCCGATGGTAAATTTCTTATCATCACTGTTGCTGGTGCTATAACTTCAGCTAATGTTATTTCACTATTGTTTAATTTTGATCGAGTACCATGACGGCGACGAACTTCATTCATATCTTAATAGAAAAAAAAAGAAGAAGAAATTGTTTCCTATGTTTTTTTATTTTGTCAATTTTTAAGACACGAACCAAGTTCAGTTTTGAAGGTCACCATAACTGTCGTATCTTCAAGATTTGAATAATCAATTCGTTCAATTTCAGTTTCACCAGATAAATGTTCTAAATAAAGTTCGAGATATTCTTGAACAAGATCAGCAGGTAAATTAAATAATATTAAACGACGTAAATCAACTTCTGGTATGAAACTATTCGTATTATTGTTACTACTATGTGTAGTAGTATTAGCATTATGACTTGATAATTTTGAATTTTTTAATGGTGGAACACTTGGTCCAAATACTGTCGTATCAATTGATTTTAATGATTGAGGACTTCCTACTGATATTGTTGGATATTGATGATAAGGTGGCGGATAACGTGTTTGAATAATAGCTGGCGAAACTTGTTGCATGATTAGTGGGTTAGATAGATGAAAATTTAAACGTTTGTCCTCTTCTCGCCTCTTTTTTTTGCTGTTGAATGATGATGATGATAAAAGAACGGCCCTTTTTCTAAGTAAATGAAGATAGATGAACCGTGTCGCAACAACGCTTGTAAACGAAGTTGAATCGCGTATGCCTCTTTTTTCGCTTCGTTTTTCTTCTACATCAAAAAAAAATGTCGCGTCTTGTAATAAAAAAAAAGAGCGAAAGAAAAGGCTATTCGATTGAGCTAGTACATGTATACACATATACCTGATTGATAATTGAAGGACGTCGTGAAGACACTTATCACTGTGACAATATCCATTTTAAATCAATCAAAGAAACATTAAAAGAGATAGTCGATCCTTTCACTCAAATGTGAATGTTCAATGTCGATTGATTTATTGAATGAAATAGAGAAAAAACGAACAATAAAGTACAATCGATAAAATAACTTACACATACATATCTTATTAAGAAGGACAAGTATTTTAACCTTCATTAGTCTTAAAATTTTTATTTTACATAATTAACAATATTGATTAATCTAAAAAATTCTATCTTATACAATAGATCATATAGTAAAAAATAAATATATATGATACTATCAAACAACATATATATTAGATGAGATATTATAAAAACAGTTCATGAATTTGATATAAAAAATGTTAATCCAAATAGAATAATTTGTGTAAAGATTCATATATAGTTAAAATTTTAAGGTCATACTATTTGATGGATCTAATATACCATACATAATAATCTTATCTATACGTCAGACACTGCATCCTTGAATTTTATCAAAAGTGAATCGATTTCTACCTTGAGACAGTTAGATTGAATCGAAAAAACTCAATACAAAAAAACATGGTCTGATTTTAGTCTTGTAAAACTTCTTTTTTTCTTTTATTATCATTTTTTAAGATACTCAAAAAATATATATTTATTAATAATCTTATTCCGTTAAACGAAAAACATTACTATTAAATATATTACGCAATTATTTTCTTATCTAACAAATTAATCGAACGATATAATTTTTAAAACAATTTTTTGTTATGTTTATATTCTCTTTAAATAACAAGTATGTATCTTGATAAGAATAATAATTAATTTTATATAAATTATTTTTTGGCCAAAAAAAAATAATAAATAATTAATTAAAAGTACAAATATTTAATAAAAGATAAAAATGATATCATCAAAAATATTCGCATCTCAATATAAATAACTGACTTTCTTCACGTCTTATATACGATAATATTCGATCCGCACATAGAATAACTGTTTCTAATGAAACAAGTGGTGAAAATACAACATGTAGTTCAAATCCTGGCGCTAACTAAAGAGAAAAAAATAAATAATATCTATAAATATGTAAATAAAATCAATTAGTATATCTGATCAAACCCATCCAAGTAATGATTCATATTCTGTTTTATAGTAAACAATTTTTAATTGATGATTTGGATCATGAAGACGAGCAAAAACAAAACGAATTGCTTCAAATAATCGAACATGTTCTTCATTCGTAATATAAGGTTTTAATAATTTTGATGATGTATATTGACTTAAACCACGTGATTTATAAGCAAAATATCGTAAATCATTGCAAGCTATTTCATCCGATAAAAGACGATCTTTGTCTAATGCAAGTTTGATTTGTGGAATTAAATTTGATTTGTTTAATTTCTAATACAAAAATTATTAAACAAAAAATTATTTAAAGAAAAAGTTTTACTTCATAAATCGTCTGTTTAAAATTCGAAAGAATTTGAAAATGTTCAGGATTTACTGTTAATAAAACAAGACATACATCACAAGTATCATCTAAATATGATATATGTGCATGAAGACAACCACTAAAACAAACCTTTTTATATTATCAATTGATATATAAAGATAATTGTATACCTTGTATCAAATCGTGGTAAACATACAGGTACCCATGATTCAACACCTTTAAATGCATCAGAGCTATTAACAAGATTAATAAGTAAATATAAATCAGATGGATGTAAATGATAATTTCTTAAACGTGCTATTGTAACTAAATAACCATGAGCAAGTGTGATTGCAAATATCATATCCTAAATATTATCTTATAGAAATTTCGAAATAACGGATGCGATAGAATAAATAGCGTTTTCGATATTTTGATATATGTCCGCGAATTTTTTTCGAGAAGATAACTATGGAACTATACTCAAGGGTGGGTGCAATGGCGGGTCTAGGATTTTGGAAGGGAGGGGAGCGATACCTGGGGAGGGGGTGCGATTTTGGCTAAAAACTATTTTTTGAGTCCAATCGAAGTAGTGTGAACCTAGTTTTTTGTTCACTTTTGCTGTAAAAAATCGTCTGAAGGGAGGGGGACGGTCACCCCATCACCTCCCGCCTAAACCCGCCACTGGGTGGATGTGGATGAAATAAAATGCCTATACCCTCAAGATGGTTTCGAACAAAATTCACGTACATACGTCAGAGATATTTATTCTGTCGCATTCGTTATTATATAAACAAATTGTTACTTTTTGTCCTCGTATTGTTTGTGCAATTGTATGTCCAATTTGATTTCGTGTACCTGCTGGTAAAATTAAACATCTAGCTGATGTCATAAGCATACCTAAATCATGTTCGTACATATCCATAATATTATTTAATAATTTTTTTTCTGCATTAGATAACCAACGACGTAAATCAAAATTCGGTTGATGTATAAATTTTTGTTTTATACGACTTAATGTTAATGTACTTATTATTTGATGATATATATATGTTAATTGTTGAAGAAGACATATTGAATGTTCGTTTTTATGTGTTACTAAAACGAATATTAATGGTTCTTTATGTAAAAATGCAATACGACAACGTCCAGCTTTTAAGTAATTTAATTGACTTGATTGTGTTATTTCAGCAAATGAAACAAGTGTTTCCATAACAGCAGTTAAAGTTACTAATTGATCTTCATCACCATATCTAAAAATATATAAGTAAATATCGTAAAACAATATACAAAAAAATTAACCTTGTAAATACTGGTTTGCCATTTTCACTTAATATAAATACGTGTTTAATTGGAGTTCGAAGCAGCTTCATAGTTACTTCTTCAGCATCATCACGATTAAGACTTTCATCTATACTATTGATTTTTGTAGTTATTGGTGTTGATTTAGTTGTATCATCACTAGAATCATCAATTGGATATGAATTCGGTGAATCATCTATTTCAGTCTATATATATAATTAAGGAAAATAAATGATACAAATCTCAAAATAATTACGGTATTAGTAGTGTCTATTGTTGCTTCATCTAACAGAGAGTTTCGTCGTATTAAATTTATTAAACCATATGATGATTCTTGTTCCTCATCAAAAACAGCAGGTTCATCAGATTTCTGTGTTAAATCATTTTCATAGGATGGTAAAGATACTAATGCTGATGTTAATTCATCAATAAAAGAATATTTTCTGTCTACCGCACGGTCTGCCATAAAAGTCACTGTTATCTAACTACAGACAAATTTCTTTTTTTATGAAGGCTACGGGTATCTATTTGAATAGATATACAATGTGTTATCAAGAGAGTAACAACGAATGAATACAAATTAAAAGTTTTAATAAAAAAAAAGAATTATGTATAAAGCTGAACGGCATAATTTCTCTTATGTAGATTTAGAATGCAAATACTTAATACCATTGACTTGTTAGATGTCGCTATCACATAATTACTGATAAGACAAACGATCCGATAGTGCCTTTGATATATATGTAAATAGTACATTGAAATGTTCAGCTTAATAACTTCTCTAATGAGAGTAGATGAGAATGTTTGTTCAAACACCAACCGCTTGTCTCTTACGCCTTCGGAAGAATAATTGTATTGTATCTATAACAACCTTGTTTAGTTGTTGAAAAACATTTTCAATTAAAGTAGTCTGAATGATGATGATGATGAATATACTCAAAAAAATAATACATAGCATTCTATCCAAGATTATTATTTAAACAAATATTTCAAGAGTCTCTTCTCATTTTCATATAAGTGTCTAATACTTGTTTTAATATCTTTACTGAATTCGTTAAATCTTCTGTAGACTCTAAAATAATAATATAGGTCATTCGGTAAGCAAATTTCTACTACCGGACTAATTATAAAATATATATATTCATAATAACTGTCACTGCTGAATTTATTTATTCTGATGAAATCATAATATTTTAAGTATATTATTGCTTATCTAGAATAAAAACATTATGTATACATAGAGAAGCATTATATTGGGTAAAAAAAATACTGAAAACAAACATATTTTTTTTCTTCTTCGTTTTCAGAATATTGAAAACAAATGAAAATGGTTGTGAACGTCATTTTAAATTGTTGTTGGTCTAACACATGACCTCTTATGATTAGAAAAAATAACATAAGCATGCTTTTTTACTTTTTCTTTTAATGTACATGTGATTATTGAAAAAAAAAAGAAGAAAATTGTTTTTTTATACATCAAACATTTTAAAATTATTTCTCTTTAACAAAACATGTCTGCAGCATCGCCACCACCACGACGAATACCAGTAGAAATAACTGGTTGGATGCAAAAAGATATTTCAATAGCAAAAGTCAATGATAGAGCAAGTTTAATGCCACCTGATATCAAAAGAAATGCTATTGCTAATCGAAAATTCTTTTCCGATTTATTTAAAATATCAACAGCGCGTTATCGTACAATAAATCGACATGAATTTGATAAACAAACTTTTCTACATCATCAAAAAGTTAAAGCAGAAAGTGCCATGCCCGGACTTTTACCGTAGATATATATAAAATTCTTGCTTTTTTTCAAAATTTATAATGATATATTTAGATATATTGAACCATCAATTCCTAATACTAGTCGAAGTTTAACATCATCAAGAGTTGCATTAAATAAAATTGATCAATCAGTAATGTCATCATTTGAACCACATACATCACGATCTGTTAATAAACAACCTGAAATACTTCAACCGATTCCTGTTAAACCTCAATCTATACGACAACAACAATCAACTGAACGAATTAATCGTTTAGCTCAACCAAGAGGTCGTCCAATTTATAATCAAGATCATGTTCGTTCACATTATATTCAACCAATAACTGTCAAAGATCTTTTTGGTGACATCGAAGATTTCTCGAATTGTAATTCTTTATTATCTGATAGAACTCGAACTACAGTAGGTGATACACGTTTTCAACAATTAATGGATACATGTTCTGATGTACATAAATCTGAAGTACCAACAAAATTACATTCCGTTGAAAATATTGTTCGATCAAATACATCTTTACAAGATGAAGAAGGACGATGGGAATCAGCAGCATCGAGACAACCTATTCGTACAGTTGAAGTTAAAAAACATATTAAGAAATTAACTAAACAACTTTCTACTAAAACAAGCGTACACTTAATGGATTTATGCACATGTTAATAGATTTCAATTGTATAATTACGAGAAAAATAAAAACATTTTTACATCGAAAACAAGAATTAATGTAAAAATAATATACGAGTAAAATTATCGTAACTTAACAACTACAAAGAATACATATTATTTCATAGAAAATTTTCCATACTATCATAAAAACATAAGTCTTGTGGATTGATAATTATTATCTATTTAATAATTTTATATAAGACAAAAAAAAATGTATTCTTTATCATAATAATAATCTTCTAAGCACAGAGACAAATAGAAATTTTTATTTATATTATCATAATAGAAGTCATATGAAATTCTTAAGACAAATGAATTTCTTTTTATATGTCGAACTAAAATATTCTCGTCCATTATTATTATAATCATAAGATATTGTTTTTTGTTAGATATATTTAGAAAATTCCAGACAATTAGTTTATTTCTTAGGATGAGAGTTGAAAATATAGAAATAAATACAATAATGAACATTTAAGAAAAAGGAATATGTCAGTCAAAATCAAATATGTACACCTCGCGGCATTATTTTTAAAAGCATTCCTTATCAGGGGGCGTAGCGAGGAATTTTGCTCTTTTGGTCAAAGGGGAGTGCATCTCACTCTGACTACGCCTCTATTTCTTGTTCTAATCATTACTCGTATGGTCTGTATATTCTAATTACTAAGGCTATGGTTAATGTTTACTCTACGTATTACTTTTTTTGTGTCTGATTATTCTGTATGAATGATTTCATATTGAAACTATGTTATATTTTCTAGAATAAACAAAAAACTGATATGAAATTAATCAGCTATAGATTAGATGTAATATATCAATGAAAAAATTTGTTTCAAATAATAATACGTTCTACAAATTCATTTGTTTTTCTTTTATACTAAAACAAAACGAAATAAATACAATCACGAAGATCGATCATATATGTCGCAATATATATTTTTTCATGACAAAAAAAACGCTAACAGAAGATAAAAACAACAATAACAAGTGTCTGTTAATCATTCCCATAGATGTTATATTGCACGTTTATTTTGTATATTTTCCCCAAATATGCAACATAAATACACTTGCAATAAAGATTAAACTCATGACGAGTACAGGTACTGGACCAACTTTAAGACCTGGTGAATCTTCAGTATAAAATCGCCATACACCTGCACTTGCACCACCGCCAGCACCTGGTCGACTACGGGCTGCTGTTGTTGTTGTTGATTTACGTTGACGAAGACCGGCACCACCAGCTGATGCTCGTGGTCCTGCAGCTTTACCGGTATCTCCTTTACCAACCTATTCAAATGCAAATAAATAATATATATTTATTGAATACTAATATAAAAAAAAACTACATACAGTTGTTCCACTAGGTGAAGCTGGCATGATTAGTTAATAGCTAAGGAATGAATGTATGATCTATTAAGAATCAATTCGTATTTGAAGGATTGTAGATAGTTGGCGAGGGTGGTGAGAAAATATGGATCTGAGAACACGTACACGTGTGTGATGATAAAAATCCAATAGAAAATAACCGACGTATGCGTATCATAGAAAAGAGGTCACTAAGAAAATATATAAATATATATATGTCGCTAGTAATTCATAATAGATGGTGTTAGTATTTGGAATGTATTCTAGATCGAATTGATTTAATCGAATGTGCAAAAATTGCTAGTTTAATGAAACTTATATTTATTGAGAAGACCAGAAAAAAATGACAAATACATATAAATTCATTTACACACAAAAAACAATAATCACTGCATAGCAGGTGTTGGTAATTTTGCGTCTAGTTGTACTCCAGATCCCGAATATCCTTAAATTAAAAAAATCAAATAATAAATCTATTTCAAATACAAGACAAAACAAAATATCTTACCAGTGCCACCACGTTGCATTGGAATAATATCGTTATCGGTTAATTTAACACCTGTTATTGGATCAAGCATATCTAATTTAATCAATCGATTTACACAATCCATCGTAACAACATTACCCGATGTTCGTAAAACAGCACATGGTACAGAATTACCAAGTAAATCACCAGTAACAGCACATACATATCGATCACGTACAGCAACTAATGGTCGTTTATTTGGATCAACATCATTTGCTAATTTAAATTTAACATCAATAACATCTTTCATTGTTATAGGTTTGCCTGATATGGGACAGTAGACATGTTGATCTGGTTTTTTTAGCTCTGTTTTTTTCGCAGCAGGTGTTAATGATGGAATCCAAAAACTTGGTAATTGCGTTGCTTGAGTTCCTTCCATATTACTAAGTTTTTTTAATGATGCGGTTGATGCTGGTGTTGCAGTAACAACAGCATCGTCATCATCATCATCATTATCATTATTTGTTGATGCTCGTGTTGATGTTGTACCTCCTGATCCAATTGATTTTGGTGTTATAAGAAATGAAGATAATGGTTGATCTTGATGTTTTGATGAGAGAAGAGTTTTAACCGTTTGATTAACTGAATATGTTGCTTCTTTTTCTAAAAATTTATTTATCTTCTTTTGTTGATCATTTGCATTTTGTTCATCAATTTCTTGTTGTTTACGATCAAGTTGTTTTTGATATTCACGCATCTTACGAGCATTAAGTTTTTTCTGATGAATAATATATTCTAAATCCAAACATTGAATAAATATATAAAATTAAATAAATTCTTACCAAGTATTGCTTGTTTATCAAATAAATATCCATCTTTTGTAATAACCGGATCACGACATGGTTGTAATGTTAAATTACAACAATCAAATTCTTTAATAGAATCTTTACTCATACGCATTTGTGCTGTACCATAACCACCTGTTGATGAATCTTTATGTTTTTCATGATAAGTATAAACAGCATTTGCTGTTGAATTTTTCGAATGACGTGTCATCTGAAAAATATATCAATATATACATGACATACAAAAACTAATCTAGATATTTTTTTTCAAAAAAAAACATTCTTTTTATCTACACAAAAGGATTTGAGGAAGAAAGTACAGTATTAACAAATGATGGAGGTTGATGAATAGGTTTTATGAGATTTGATTCATTTGTACGTTGTTTTGGTTGATTTGATGGTAATTGTAATAATGTATTTAATATGCTGGTTGTTGCTGTTGGTGGCATTGATGGTTTAGGTTTTTTAGTTGTTGTTTTAGGAGGACGTTTTTCCGTATTTGATGTCCATTCTATATTATCAGATGTAGGTAAATTTTTTGTTTTATGACGTCCTCGTTTTGAACCAGTTGGATTTGATGTTTGAGGCATTGATGAACGATCTTTGTCAAGTGGATTTACTAAATTTGAACCTTTACGTTTACGTGTTGTTGTTGTAGTTGGAAGAATAGTATTTAAAAATATTGAATTTGGATCTTGTTCAGGTGGAATAGTTAACGTTGTTAATGTATTACTATTCGAATTTATTCCCATATAAAGAAATGGATCATCTATTCGACAATAATACATATATATATATATTAAAAAAGCCAAGGTTTAATTTACCAGAATCTTCTATTTGTGTTGATGTACCAGAATTGACACGTTCAGATTTCTTTTTTTCATCGATATCTTCCGAAATATTTCGATTTAATTTTGGTGATAATATTGTAATAAAATCAAGAATTTCTTCCTAAAATAATAAAATAAAAGTCTTTCCTTCTTTCCTAAAAATTTATCTACCATTAATAATTTATCAATTAATTGTTGTGTTAAACGAAAACGATATTTTCTATCTTCCGACATTGATAATGTATCATTACATCCTCCTAATTCAATTAAACCATTTCGAGATTTAAGTCGTTGACGATAATGATCAATTTGATTTGAATATTGTTTTTCACCCGTAATAAATAAAATCGATGCATTTATTTGCATAAAATCATTCTATTAAAATATTTTTTCATTTGGGAAAAAAAACAAAGCAAAAATTTTACTTTTGATTCTTCCGATAGAGCAAGATATGGTAGAGACATACAGATAATTGATGAAACAGAACATACAAGTGCTGCTTTTAATGCAAGTATACAACCAACATTCCAACCAAGGAACATTATATGATGATTCGGATAGAGTTGACGAATCTTAAAATAAATA
Source organism: Adineta steineri (assembly GCA_905250115.1). Taxonomy (NCBI): domain Eukaryota; kingdom Metazoa; phylum Rotifera; class Eurotatoria; order Adinetida; family Adinetidae; genus Adineta; species Adineta steineri. The sequence continues at coordinate 42,171 of CAJNOI010000114.1, forward strand.
TAAAACGAATCCTCTCTCAATGTTCTGTTCTATTTTAAAGAATTTATTTAATTACTTCATTAAATTTTGTAATAATATCTTCATAAGCTGTTTGAATTTGTAATTGTTCTGATTTATTATCTTTTTCAATGATTATCGATCGCATTACTGTTGCTATTTGAGAAAGATTTCTTTGCCAAAATTCAATACGTTCTAGATGAGCTTCATAAGCTAAACCAGGTATTAGAAGACAAACAGTTGGTACTGATAATGGAGACTAAAAAAAGAAGGAAAGATCAGTCTCTTTTTATTTTTATTCGAAATTTTAATACCAAAGTTATACTATAAATAACTTCTTCCGTAAGATCATTTGGTTTTTGAAGTAATTTCTTGTAGACATATGAACAAAGATTTGTTGATGAGCAAGATTTAGTTTTTTCAATAAATGATGAACGAATATTTGGATACTAAATTTTCGATATGATAAAATAATAGTTTATTAAAAGAATTTTTTGTAAACCTCATGATAAAGTATTTGAAATAGATCTATATAATGACCAATTGATGCTCGATCAAGTGTTTTACATAAATATTCATGAAGCCAATCAAGTGAATTTTCATACTAAAATAGAGAAATTATTTTTTTGAAATGTTTAAATAGAAATTATTTACATATGATTGACGAGTGAGAAATGAATAGAGTCTTGCTACAATATTATGAATAGATAAACGCCAATATACAACATCACAAGTATTCTAAAGTTTATATAAAATTTAACGTTTGAATAGAATTCTTTGATCATACCGATTCACAACATAATGTAGCTACTCGTGTTTCATTAATTAATTCACGAATATTTTGAACAAAAACTTCTTGTTCAGATGTAAGATTTTCATCTGATTCTTGTGGACATTCGTAACTTTCAGGAAGTATTGTATTTATTGTGGGTGCCCAATTAATTTTCTCTATATTTTCATCATTTGATTTTAAGGTATCGTCAATATCAATATTTGAATTATCTCTACAAAAGAAAAAAAACATATTTATGAAATAAAAATACAAAAAGAAAATAGTTTTGTTTACATTGAATTGGAATTAAAAAATAGTTGAACACGAGGAAGTGCAGTTGGTATTGTTGGATCATCAATCCATGGTCGACAATAATTATGATCAGGTTGCGTTTCTGTTTATATATAACATATGAAAGACTTTAAAAAATAATATGTCGAACTAGTATCTCAGTATTAACAGCTAAGAAGAATTTAATCATTCAACATACCTTCAATAATTTCATTCTGATAAAATGGTGCTTGATTTAAACATACATCATATAAATTTTTATATGTTGGCGATATTAATTGACGAAAACGCATATTTATCTAAAAATGAGATCTTTTAGCCTACAGGTATTGTTATCATAATTTGAACTGTTTCTTTTTTTGTTCACGTTAACAATAAAGATAAATAACAAATTCTACCAACAAAAAATATGCAAAACAAAGGAAGACATATTTATCATTGAAAAAATAAATATTGCGAGAAGAGAATAGATAGAAAAAAAATGAGAAGTAGATGATTAGATCAGATCTATGTTCCTTTGCCAAGTTCAGTTTGTTTATGTAAAAGACAACTACCACGATAAAGGAACCCATCAATTAAACTTGAAACAGTAAATACTCCTCCCTAAAATATCAAAATATTTAACAAAAAAAAGCCAAAATGATTTCTTACAATAATTGCACATAATGACGTTAAAAAACGTGCTAATGAACGTTTTTGTTCAACAAATTTAACCATAATTGCACTTATTTCATAAGTAAAAAATGCTCCTGGCAATTGATGATCAGATGAATCAAATAGATTCGTAATAGCTTTCTTATGTTTTGTAACTGAATATTGATTTGTTATTAATTGTGTTTGATTTAAAAAAACATACGTAGATGGAACTATTTTAACATAATAATGAAAAAGTATAGCACCATTATCATGAGCATTTGTTATTTGTTTTGTATTTGATAATGGATTAATTTGATTAGGAAAACGTTCACCAAATGTTAATTCATCTATCAAATGTGTTGTATTCAGCTCATGTAAACGTAAATTTTTTAAAGAATGAACATGAACATGATGCTGTTGAAATGATTGACCAGGAGCAATATGAAAATTTCCAGCTACTTTATTAACTTCTAAATGACCATGTATTCGACAACCTTCATTTAACAATGCAACATTATCAGTACTAAGTGTATCCATAGTTTTTCCTTCACGAATACACTGTTGAACACCACCTGAAGAGAAAAAAATCAAATTAAAAAAAAAAATTTTATATTTTTTAATATCTTACTTGGATCAAATGACCATCCTTTAACTCTATACGCTGCTTTAACATCATCACATGTCGGACAACATTTTTGTATGACTGTTTCTGCTCCATAACAAGATTCACAATCTGATTTCGTTGTTGTTTCCATATTCTCATTATTTAATTTTGTACTATTTAATTTCATTAATGGTTGAAGTGAAATTTTAACAATATCATTCTCAATAATACTACCATTTAGATGTAATCTTGTTTTAAATAAATTATGTGCAATATCTGTTTGAGAATCACCTGCAATATCCATTGCATCAACAGTTAAATAATTACATGATAATACAGGAAATTTTATATCAATTGTTATATTCATTTTTTCTTGTCGACTTGTATCAACAAATAAAACTTGTACAATATCAGTTGTTAAAAAATATTTTAATTCAATAAAAAATAAAATAAATATTAGAATTGAACTAATTATAGTTACAAATCCACCGCTTGTTGTTCGAATACGAAAATCATCAAGTGTTTTAGCATAAGCATCAAAACGTTTTAATTGTCCTGACATTGAATTAGACATATTTGATAATAATGTGTTGAAATGAATGTAACAAAAAAAGAAGACAAATACGAGATTTATTTATTGGTTATTTTTATCAACGAATAAAAAACGGGTTTATTCAACCATCTATCAATTGGTTGCTTATGAGCCTTTTTCATTTCTTTACAAAGAGACAAGAAAAGAAAATACATCGTTGTTGATTAGAAAAACTCTAAAATGGATAATGAAGTATTGATTACAAATCAACCGATTGTTATTGATAATGGTTCCGGAATGATCAAAGCCGGTTTTGCCGGCGATCCAATTCCAAAAATAAATTTTCCAAATTATGTTGGACGACCTAAACATGTTCGTGTTATGGCTGGTGGTTTAGAAGGTGATACATTTATAGGACCTAAAGCGGAAGAATATCGTGGATTATTACATATTGCTCATCCAATGGAACATGGCATTGTACAAGATTGGAATGATATGGAAAGAATTTGGACATATGTTTATTCAAAAGATCAATTAAGATCAGCATCTGAAGAAGTATATTGATTTAACAGAAAAAAAAATATTTTTAATACAATATTATTTTCCTGTTTAGCATCCTGTATTATTAACTGAAGCTCCATTAAATCCAAGAAAAAATCGTGAAAAAGCAGCTGAAATTTTTTTTGAAACATTCAATGTGCCAGCTTTATTTATTTCCATGCAAGCTATTCTAAGTTTGTAAGTTTTTTAATTAAATTGTTTTTTTATTTATTATTCATACGTAAATATATATTTAGATATGCAAGTGGAAGAACTACTGGTGTTGTTCTCGATTCCGGAGATGGAGTTACTCATGCTGTACCAATTTATGAAGGTAATAGAACAACTTGTGTTTCTCAACTGGAAACATTGTTATGCATGAATTAAGTTGGAGAGAAAATACTTTCAAATTTTTTCTTTAAATTATTAGGATTTGCTATGCCACATAGTATTCTTCGAAATGATGTTGCCGGTCGAGATGTAACACGATATTTAAAATTATTATTAAGAAAAGAAGGTTATACATTTAAAACAACAGCAGAATTTGAAATAGTTAAAACTATAAAAGAACGAGCTTGTTTTCTATCACCAACAGCACAAAAAGATGAAACAGGTCAAGGTGATAAATCACAATTTACATTACCTGATGGAACATCAATTGAAGTATGAAGAAAATAATTTGATAGATAAAATATTATGATTATTTTGTAGCTTGGAACAAGTCGTCATCGAGCACCGGAAGTTCTATTTAATCCTGAACTAATGGGAGAAGAATGTGAAGGTATACATGAAATATTATCTGGTTCAATTCAAAGATCCGATATGGATTTACGACGAACACTTTATCAAAATATTGTTTTATCTGGTGGATCTACACTGTTTCGAGGTATGTTGTTCTTCTTAATAAATAAGATAGTATCTACTAGTTTTGATGAGAAGTTCATTGAGTAATCTTCCGAAGAAAAAAACTACTATTATACTTCTTGAATCAGTTCTATCGGAAATAATGAGAACTGACATATATGTTGTTATTTCACATCTATAACATTCGTTCCTTAACAATAACAAATTACCATCATAATTCAAGGTGAAAGACATCGAATACGACTAAGCAATTATATATTAGTTAGAAATTTAAAAATTCGACATGGTCGAAATCAATTTTCATTACGCCAGAAGAAAAGTCTATGGGCTCATTTTCTCTTAGTTCTCAGTAGGAGAGGTTTCTGTCTAATATTCCTACAGACAATTATTTTATAGTTTCACTGCATCCGTATTATTAAATTCTAGGTTTTGGTGATCGTTTACTTGGTGAATTAAAACGAATAGCACCTAAAGAAGTAAAAATAAAAATCTCTGCACCACGTGAACGTCTCTACTCAACATGGATTGGGTAAGTTATTTCCATCACTCTTATATCTTATAATATGTTCCTTTCATTTCAATAGTGGTTCGATTCTGGCTTCACTCGATACCTTTAAAAAAATCTGGGTAACAAAACGTGAATATGATACAGAAGGTGCTAAAGTAATTCATCGTAAAACATTTTAAATATTCCAAAAGATTCTTCTTCTTCCAATTGAATCTCATCTCGAGATTTTTACTTCTTCTTTCCTATATCTTGTTATGGTGATGATGCATTTTCTTTTTCTCTCTTTTATTCGCTAATGGTTTTATTGTTTCTAAATGCGCTAGTTTGTGCAATTTTTACATCTTTCGAAATGAACAAAAAAAAACAAACAAAACGACACTATTGTGTATTTTAATATGTAACAAAAAAAAAAGAATAAACTAAAAGTTTCATTTTTAGATGTATAAGTAAAATAAAAGAATAAACGAGAAGATGAGTGCAAAAATGACGCAACGTCGTCGGCAACTCGATAGTAAACGTTCAACGAGTATAAATAATGAACCTACAACTGGAAATCTTAATATAGTTGCAGCAGCTGCTGCAGCCAGACGAAGAAATCAACATCGTCATTTCCCAACAACAAATCGATCACGTTTTGATTATTTATTTAAAAATTTAATGAAAAAAAAATTTCCATTTGCAATTCCATCGTATGTAGTAGCAATTATTATTGGAATTTTATTATCATTTACTGCCTATCGAGTCTTTCTAACTATTATGGAATATCGTGGTCATTATGAATATACAAATGTTCCATTAAATTTACCTAAACTTGTTAATGTTAATGATACAACACCCGAGAAAAATCCAGAACAATTCTGGGGAACATATAGGTAGTAGAAAAAGAACTTGTTTGTCTTTTTTTCATTATTATTTTTTTGTTTTGTTTTATGTAAAGATCAAATTTATATTTTGGAGTTAAACATAGAAGTGCTCGATCATTAGGTGGAGGATTAATGTGGTTTGATTATAGTAAATTACAACAATCAAATGATCGATTTCTTAGGTAATTAAATGAATAAATCTTATATTTGTTCACTTATAAGATTCTTTAGACATTGGTGTGATCAAAATGATCGTTTAAAATATGGATGGACATATCATGATGGAGAAACATTTGGTATTGAACAAATTATTGATGATAATTTGCAATTAAATATTCAATGGCTCAAACAAGTTAGCGGACATCATGGAGGAGATTGGACAACTAGAGTTACTGTTACTCCACAAGTATGTAATCAAACAGTTAACATAAAAACAAAACACAGTACTAAGAATTGATAGATTGTATTACTGAATTCATTTCACTAGGTTTTAATCATATACACTACTGCCCCTAAGTCCCTAGATATGTAATAATTCGCACGGTTTTCATGAAATTTTTACCACAGACAGAATTTTAATTACCGTTTTTATGAAGAGTGATAGAAATCTTGAGGGTATGAGTCAAGTTAAGTGAGCTCTGAATTTCAAGTTTTTCAACAAATTGTAGCTTGTTACTGTGCGCTTTGTTTTTCTTGAGCATTACCAGTCGACTTCGTACAGGCCAAAGTATCTATTAGAGCAATCAAAAACAGATGATTAGAGTTTTTCGCGACAACTGAGGCATCCATAAACTCCAAATTTGGAGCACACTTAGCTTGACCGAGGGTATGTGCTCCTTACAAGACACACTCTCCATAATATCTCACTCAATAAAGCTCGAATCAGTGCTGACGATTACAGCTTTTCGTGAGAATTATCACACACCCAGGAATTTATGCTCGATAAAAATTCTAATCGATTTTTCTTAATTCTAGTCTCTTAATCGTACAATACCAATATCGTTGTTCTTCTATTTTCATCATGATCTCCCATGGATCGATGAAATAAGTCCAATTTCAAATCAATCACCTGAACTGCTAACTGTTCGTGGACAAACAAATGAACTTGATGGTTTTACAATAAAAATCAAATTAAATACACCTTCAAATCAAGTTATTGCTCGTACATTAACTGATGTATTTCAATTAGATAAAATTCATGAAAATATTTTAACAAAATTAGCTTCAACATCACGTGAACAACCATATTTTATTCTTAATGAACAACCATTTAAAGATTTTGAACATAATACATTTTTTATACAATTAACATTAACACAACCAATTGCAAGTGAACCATTTTCATTTGATATTATCTATCAATCGGATTCATCCAATAATGTACGTGAACAAGATTTAACAGGATATTATTTTAATGAAGAAATAACCCGTTTACAAAAACAATATGATGAACGTTTTGAAAATATATTTCAATTAAAAACTAAACAAAATATGGATACAAAAAAAATTCATTTTGCTCGATCAGCATTAAGTAATTTACTTGGTGGAATTTCTTATTTTACTGGTAAGCACAAAAAAATTGATTAATTTTAATGATAAAATTTTATTTTACTGATTTTGTTTTTTCTAGGAAAATCATTAGTAGCAAAACCAAATCAAAAAGTTCCAGATGAATATTGGACAACAAATTTATATACAGCTGTACCATCACGTTCATTTTTTCCACGTGGTTTTGTTTGGGATGAAGGTTTTCATAATCTTCTTATTGCTCGATGGAATAAAAATATTACTATTGATATTCTTTCGCATTGGTTTGATATGCTCAATGATAATGGATGGATACCTAGAGTAAGAAACATAGAAATTGATTAGAAAAATCCCAATGGGGAATTCATTCCCAATAGGCTTTTCTTTCGAATTATAATTATTTGTAACAAAAATCTTGTATAATGAAGTTTCGATCTAAAATTATCGAGTTGAACATCTGCACATATTATTTAGATTCAATTAAAAACACTCTTGCCTTTTCTCTTATCTTGGCAACATTATTACTTCATCGTCTTGAGATATTATGTGTGTATACATGGTCGATAGAAGTGAACCCAACTTTTCGTGAACCAAAGTTTTTTCAATCACCGTTTACACTATCGAAATGCTCTGATAGTGTAAACGGTGATTGAAAAAACGTGGGTTCACTTCCATTGACTTGTATGCATATGCTCAGTTCAAGAATTCAATCGGTTGTTCGATTATCGAGATAATCCCATATAGCTTACTTCGTACCATTTCCTATTTCTAGTTCACCAATAGCAATAGAGAAAATTGCATAAAGATCCTGTACAGTTTATAGTTATACAACTAGACACGAAAAAAAGTGTGCTAATACATATTGTTAGTGTGATGTTTGTAAGACTGGATTTTGTTACGAAAATTTTTATACTTTAAAATATTTCATCTTAAAAAAAACCTCCATATTGGAAAGCTTAACGATATGAAATGGGCAATCTAGATCTACTTACCCGCAAAATTTAAACTCAAAAAGCTCTTTATCAAAGTGTAGAAAATGATTTATTATGTCTTATAACCATTAGACATAGTATCCACTTTGTCCTTTTCTGTTGTTTATGTCGCAATAGTTTTCTTCATAAATAAAAACGATTACATTTTCGCTAAAGATATCTTTACACTTGAAATACATATGTATCTCGTTAAGATAATAACATTAAATAAACTTAATAATTCTCTCATTTCTTTTTAGGAAGTTATTCTTGGTAATGAAGCTCGTGCTCGAGTCCCCGCTGAATTTATTGTTCAACGTACAAGTAATGCTAATCCACCAACATTCTTTTTAACTATTGATTATTTATTAAAAACAATTCCAAATAGTCAACTTTTTAATTTACCATTTATTCAACGTCTTGAAAAATGGTATCAATGGTATAATCGAACACAAAATGGTCCAATACCATTATCGTATCGTTGGCGTGGTCGTAATGCATCATCAATATATGAATTAAATCCTAAAACATTAACAAGTGGTCTTGATGATTATCCACGTGCATCACATCCAACAGATGCTGAACGTCATTTAGATTTACGTTGTTGGATGCAATTAGCATCATCAGTTATAGGTAAACTTTATTCAATAATAAATAATGAACAAACAAATCAATATTTAAATTATGCACAATTACTTTCAAATAATGAACAACTTGATCAATTACATTGGTCGGAACAATATGGAATGTATGCTGATTATGGTTTACATACAGATCATGTACAATTACAACGTGTACCAATAGAAAAACCAAATCCTCATCAACCACAACAACCAACACATATGATTAGACAAATAACAAGACAATCAGATTTAAATCTTAAATATGTTAAACATTTTGGTTATGTTTCATTATTTCCATTAATGACACGTATTTTAGATCCACAATCAACAAAACTTGAAAAAATTTTAAATGATTTACAAAATCCTAGTTTATTATGGACACAATATGGTTTAAGATCTTTAGCTCAATCAAGTGTAATGTATGGAGTTAGAAATACAGAACATGATCCACCTTATTGGAGAGGTAAATTTTATATTAAGAAATAATTATATAAACACGAATGTATATATTTATTTTATTTAGGTGCTATTTGGATCAATATGAATTATATGGTTCTATCATCGTTACAACATTATGCAAAAACATCCGGACCATATTCTGATAAAGCTCGTCAAATATATAGTCAATTACGTACAAATCTTATAACAAATATGTTTCGTGTTTATGAAAAAACTGGTCATATTTGGGAACAATATGATGATAAGACTGGCAATGGACAAGGTAGTCATCCATTTACAGGATGGTCATCACTTATTGTTTTAATTATGTCGGAACTTTATGATGAATAAAAAAACTAACAAACAAAAACATTTCTTTATTCCATTTTTGCTTTTCTCTTTTTAATTGATATATGTGTTTATTTGTTTGCATTTTTGGCACCGGTTTTGGAAAAACAAAACCAAAAACAAAAAGGCTTACTGAACATTGTATTGTGATACTTTTGTTTTTCTTTTTTTCTCTCTTTCTTCTTAGTCTCTTTTTTTTTCATTTTCGAGTATATATCTCGTTGTTTGTTTGTTTGTTTGGTTGTTTTTCTATATTGTTGTTAGCTTTGCTGTTGTTATTTCTGTCATTTTTCGTGCGCAAACAGACATTTGCAGTACTTTTCGTTTTCTTTTTAGAAACAAAATACAACATTCTCACATTTTCTCTTTTTTTAGATGAGTCGTTTTATAGCAATTGAAAATATATCATCATATATATGTCAGTTAAATTCCATCGTACTATCGTTATTATGTGATCATACTAGTATGAAATGTGTGGTTTCTTCATCATCGTTTCAATATTTCTCATGTCCAATCCGTTTAATAGAAGAACTTCCTATTAATCATCCATATCATTCATTAGTCATTCAAACATTACAGACATTTCATAATAAATATGATGGATGTTCATGTAAAACATTATTATTTTTTTTAACAACATATTTTAATTATTTTCATTTACTATTCGATAAAAATAATCATTTATATCAAAAAAAAATTTTCAATTATTTAGAACAATTTATTGGCCAATCAAAATTAATTGCGGAGGAAAGATTTAGTGAAAATTTCTATATTAATTCCAATATTATTTTACGTATTTGTCGTTATCAAACAATTTATTCTGATAGTCTCTATCAAGCTTACTTATATTTTCATTCCTTAAATCAACAAATATCTCATAAAGAATTATTAACACATTTTAATAACCTCAATCATTTAACACGTGTCAAATATTTCGAAGAAAAATGCTTATTTATTCCAGGTACACTACTTCAAATAAATCAATCAATTCAAGGATATCGACGAACAATATTAATTGATGGACATCTTTTAGAAGACTATGTACATATCGGTTATAATAATAAAATAAAATTAAAACAAATCTCAACAAAATCTTCTTGGATGTATTTAATTCTATCAATATTAAAAGAATATTCCATTGAAATTATTATATGTTCGGGTACAGTTGATCAAAAATTAAAAGAATGTAATGATAAAATTTTTATTGAAAATATACCCGTTAAAACTCTTCGATTACTTGGACAAAATTCGCTATTAACTTATATAACTGATTTAAATCAAGAACATATTTTATCACTAAATTATATTGAATTTCCTGATGATCCTTCATTAACAATTATTGAAAAGGGTTCGACGATACTTCAATATGTACCATTAGAAAGTTTAATTAATATAAAACATGAACAATTTCTTCATTGTTTATCTAGATTTCGACATATACTTCGTAAGAATATTTATTTAAATGGTTCAAGTGAATTTGAAAATCAATTATATAAATATTGGTATGATAAACGAGAGAATAATAATAATTCATTTGAGAATAATCTAGCATATGATTGTTTTCTTGAATGTTTACAAATATTTATAAAAGAAATAAAAAATCATCATGAATATTTTGAAAAAAATCTTATTGATGATTTTGATTCGAAATTTGATGCTTGGAAAACAAGTATTGAATTATTAAAAATATTAATGCAAATTGATAATATTGTAAAAATTGTTACGAATGAAGATTTAAGTGATATCTAATCTATAGAGAATTCTATTTCTTTCTAGATTAATAAATTTTGTTTTTCAATGACGTTATAGATTTTCTCAATATTTAAAAAAAAAGCAAGTAAGCGCTTCGATTAATTTCATAAATATTATTGATAAACAAAAAATATTTCTTTAGTCTCTGTTCAATATTAATATTCACATCTTTTTGTATTATCTGACTTATTGTGTAAATAAATCATGATCAATTTTCGATTATATCCATTTGTTAAAGTAAGTTTTTTCGGTCAAGTTAAGTGAGCTTCAAATTTCAAGTTTTTCGACAAGTTGTAGCTTGTAACTGTGGGCTTTTTTTCATGAGCATCACCAGTCGACTTCGTGTGGTCCAGAGTATCTATTAGAGCAATTAAAAACAAGTAACGCTCGTCCGACGACTCGCTTAGCTCTTTCTCGTGGAAATGCATCTTCTTCACATTTACTGAAAAATCAGTATTCGATGTTTTTTTGACCCTGCCCACAGACAAGCAAGCAAACGATTAATTTTCACTGGACTCTTCTGTACGAGAAAGAGAATAGATGATTAGAGTTTTCAGAGAGAGTTTTTTGCGACAACTGAGACATCCGTAAACCCCAAATTTGGAGCACACTTAACGTGATCATTTTTTTCTTATTTATTTAATAAAAATTGATTTGAAATAATTTAGCTTCGCCGAATGTTGGCAGTATCAAGACCATTTTTAATTCTTATAACAATTTTCTTTTCAATTCTCCTTATATTAATTTATCTTTATTCACATGATCATTATCAGAAAGAACATTTACCTAAAACTGAAGTATTATTACCAAATGGAACAAAATTATTTCTTACGGATAAAGATTCGAAAGGAAAATCAAGTGAATTAGATCATTGGCATGATAAAATAAAAGAAAAAATACAAGATAGCGCAAATTTTGGTTTTATTCATGCATTTATTGCATCATTGTCTGTTATTGTTGTTTCGGAATTAGGAGATAAAACATTTTTTATAGCTGCTATTATGGCCATGCGTCATCCACGTTTAATTATTTATATCGGTGCAATGGGTGCTCTTGGTGCAATGACTATTTTATCAGCATTATTAGGAAATATTGTAACAAAATTTGTTCCAAGAATTTATACATATTATGCATCAAGTGTATTATTTGCATGTTTTGGTATTAAAATGTTAAGAGATGGATATATAATGTCACCAGATGAAGGAACAGATGAATATGAAGAAGTACAACATGAAGTGGAGAAAGCGGAAGCTACTGAAGATTTAGAATTAGGTAGTGGAACAACAACAAATAATCAACAACAACAAAGATTGCAATCTGCATCAAAACAACGAAATTCATTAACGAAATTTACATCGATTTTACGTCGTTATTTATCACCTATACTTATTCAAGCATTCATCATGACTTTTCTTGCTGTAAGTATTCAATTTCAAAACACTCTTAAACGAGAGGAAGAGAATTTAACTCATCGAGACATTTAAACTACTCTGCGTAATAAATAACCTACTCATTTTTCTTATATCAGTCGTTTCATTAAAAGCTGTAAAAAATATCTGGCTGACTGTCTCTTCGCCAACAGGATATTCGCCATTGGCGAGATTACATAAGGTGTATTGGCGAAATTCTGGAATTCAAAATATCCCAATAGATTTTTCTAGTATATTGTAAAACTATTTTCGAATGTAACAAGTACCTGTAGTAATAGACAATATTTATAGTTCATTTTCTGCTTGTCTGCATAATTTGTTTTTATTAATAATTTTAGGAATGGGGTGATCGATCTCAAATAACAACAATTGTTTTAGCGGCTAGTGAGAATCTCTTTGGTGTTATAGTTGGTGGTACAATTGGTCATGGTTTATGTACGGGATTAGCTGTTATTGGTGGTCGTTTTGTAGCTCAACGTATATCTCCAAAAACAGTGACATTTGTTGGTGGTATTGTCTTTATATGCTTTGCTTTTTCAGCATTTTTTATCCGTCCCGAATCATAACTAGATTTATAAATCTTTTGCTTTTTTTCTTGTGGAATTGTATACATCAAATAACTGATCAATTCCTTTCACCAACCGGTGTATTTATCCTTTTTATTGTCTTCATTATCATTGTTGTTGTTGTTCTTGTTTTATTTAAACTAATGAAAAGATGAGAAAAATTTTCATTTTTATTTTATCAATAATACCGCATACTTCTATTTTTATTTTTATTCCTTGAAGAGAAAAAAAAAGAAATCATAAGATGAAAGTTTACGTTGCTGCACCTGGTCAACATAATTGGCCAACTATACCAGATGATATTCAAGATCGTCTATTAGCAATTCTTACTGAAAATTTGAATGATGAATATTTAGAAATTTCATTAAAACGAACACGAAAAAAATCTTCAGATATAAAAAAACATCCGATTAAACAACATTTAGCTATTGGTTTACGTTGTGTTATGCGTAGTTTAAAACAAAAGCAATGTTCATTAGTTTTTGTATGTAATTCATTAACACCATTAATTTTAACAAAACCAATTCTACTTCTTTCACAAATGCATTCAATACCAGCACTTCGTATAAAAAATTTATCAACAATATTAACAAAAACATTTGCTATACCACATTGTGCAACAATAGGATTTAAATTAACATATCAAGAAAATTCTCAACTTAAAAATCTTGTTGATAATCTTCTTCAAATAATTAATGGTTGTGATAAACCATCATTAGAATCTTCTTCTTCTTCTTCTTCTATAAATTTCATTCCAGGAAAAATTATTGCACCCTATCAAAATCCGAAAAGAATTTCAGCTGGCGTGCAAAAAAAGAAAAAGAAAATAATAAAAAAATAATTCTGTTTTTGTTTAGTTCTAGATTAATTAAAGTTTATTTTCGTTTTCAATTATGGAAGATTCACAACGTAAATTAAACGATGCTATTTCAACAATGGCTGGAACATTACATCGAAATTATCTACGACGAATTTATGTATGTTAAATTGATTAAAGAGGAAATATATATTCCGCGAGAATCAGTATAAGTTGATCGAGGGTGAAAGGATTCGTTTTGTTTCCAAACTGAGTACACTGTATATCTTTTCAGGTGAGAAGTTCGATTATAATTTGCATTTTGTTGTCCAGTGGTTCTGTTATAATTCTGTTGGTACATAAGTAATCAAGCAGAGATGGACAACTCCCCCTTCGGAGTTGGGGTTAACTCTGGAGTTGACGCTTTTTCATCTGGAGTGTGAGTGGGGCCTCAAAAAATCGATGGATTTGGAGCGGAGTTGGAGCTGACATCGGAGTTGGAGTGGAGTCGCTTACCCCCGAAGTTGCCCATCTCTGTAATCAAGATAGAATTGTGCATTTAATGTACACTCAAGACGGACTATGTTATTTTATGTTTACTAATATTTGATATATCTTTATAATTCTAATCATTTTTTTCTTTGTAGGGTGATGCATTTAATTGTTCATATCGTTGTACAGAAGATCCATCACTTGACCCATTAAAATTTAATCAATGTGTTGAAAAATGTTCATCAAAAATTACACAAGCTGAACAATCAATGAGTCAAGAAATGAATAATGTGCAAGAACGTTTAATGCGATGTATTCGTAGTTGTGAAGATAAAGCCAAAGATACTAATGATAAAGATGAAAATCGTCTTCGATCCGGTTTTGAATCATGTGTTGTTAATTGTGCTAATGAAATTCAACAAATGTTACCTAAAATCGAAAGTCGTATTAGTGATCAATTGAAACGAATTTAGAAAAAAAATAAGAACTAAAACATTTATTTTTCATAATCAAACAGTTACCCGTAGTATGTACTTGTTACAGGTGATTTTGTTCCCGATTTTGTTTGTTTTTCTACGTTTTTTGTACTAAAACAAAATTATAGGAAAATAAAAGAAGAATTTAGATAAATGACTTTTATTGTCTAGTATTTATTCCAGTTTCTAAATAATATTTAATGAGGTCTAGAATTGATATGAGTTTCAGTTTTTATCTCATCATTCAAGACAATAAATAACTAAATTTAATTTAAAAATTCTATTATTTTGTTGATCAGCATCGTATTAGCACTTTAAGAGATATCTCAATTTATTAGATATACGAAAGTATGATTACGAGAAATTTAACTATGAACAATGCAACGCAGTTACTAGGTATACAAATATGAGGATATAACACGAAGTTATTGCTACCTATTGAAAGCATAGCTTGCACTGTCCATGGTTTTATGTTTTACTGAATGACATATGCAGAAAAATAACTTAATGTAATAGCAACAGAAGGTTAGTATATGTATTCATTAGAATTATTACTATTTTTATTATTAATTAAACGCCTCCGAAGAAGCAGCAAAAATTGCAGCAGC